>JAQGAZ010001877.1:0-23288 GCA_034692225.1 Polydesmus complanatus | reverse complement strand
TTTCAAATAGATATGAACTTTCAAATAGATATGAACTTTCAAATAGATATGAACTTTCAAATAGATATGAACTTTCAAATAGATATGAACTTTCAGATAGATATGAACTTTCAAATAGATATGAACTTTCAAATAGATATGAACTTCTAAAAACAAGAAATTGATATCAATAATTTTGAAATTTAAATATAAGTTTTTTTGAGAAATATTTTTCTAATCAACAATCAAACCAAATCAATTAATATATTTTTTTTCCATTGATTATAATTTATATTTTATTGACATCATTATTTTGATAATGCAGAGACAGTTAATATTAAAAACTATATTATAATTATTATTGAGTCATGCAGTATTATGGTAAATCTAATCATTTTGATAATAATGTAAATATGAAAATCCTTTGATTAATAATCAAGCAGAAATTGAGCAAAATCAATAAAAATATATCTAAAATAAGAATGAATATTGCCTTTTTTTTCTTCTTCATATTATTTAAAAAATAAAAAAATCAATAAAAATTACTTATTGAGATTTTGTAACAAGCAAAATATAATACTCAATAATCTGATAGTTAATGGACATTATTATATGACCATAGTCTGTCAATCAATTATTTAATTTACTCTTAGTTTTCACCTTCTGGTTTCAAAATAAGATTATTATATTTTGCCTGTAACATAATCATTTTATAATCAATAATAATTTTTTGATACACAATCTCAATGAACACGAGCAAAATCATCATCATCCAATTACACAATGGCTATTGGTATTTGCAATTGTTCATTCCACATACATTGTCTTCCAAATTTCCTCCCCTCCCCCCAAAAAAAAAATAATGATTAATGCTAAATTTCCGGTCAATAATTTTCCTTTCTCCCAATTTCCTTATTCCGAATCTTCCTCTTCCTCCTCCTCCTCTTCTTCTTCCTCATCATCGTCCTCGTAATATTGCTGCTGTTGTAACTGTTGTTGCTGTCGGGAAGAAGTCGTAGTCGTAGAAGTGGTAGTTACGCGTTGCGTATTACCAATCTGTTGCGTCGTTTGGGTAACTTGTCGATTCTGTTGCTGCTGTTGTTGTTGCACCTGTTGCGGTTGCAAAGTGACAGTAGCGGTAGATCTGCCTTGCTGTTGCTGCTGAACTTGTGGTTGAGGAGGGAGATTGCTTTTACTGCTGGTAGTAATGCTAACTTGTTGCTGATAACCCTGAGCGCTTTTAGGAGGAGCTACAGGGTGGGAAGTAGAAACATTTCGATTTTGATTGGGATTATAGAAATGACTCGATTTGTATTGTTGTTGTTGTTGATGTTCCTCAAAGTGTTGTTGGGACTGATTGTACTGGGGCTGCACCGCTTGTTGTGGTGGCTGATATTGTTGTTGTGGTTGGTGCTGCGCCTGACGCCAGGGGTGTGCTTGGTGTTGACTATTGACTTGTGGTTGTTGTTGTTGTTGTTGATAAGGTTGGGGTTGGTATTGTTGCTGTTGTTGATAAGGTTGGGGTTGGTATTGTTGTTGGTTTTGCGGAGTGGGGATTGGTTTGTACTGTGGGTATTGTTGTTGCTGGGTGGGTTGGGGCTTATATTGTTGTTGCTGGGTGGGTTGGGGCTTATATTGTTGTTGTTGATAGGGTTGGGGTTGGTATTGTTGTTGACCAAATGGTTGTGCCTGATTGTACTGATTAGTCGGTTGAGCGTATTGTTGTTGTCTGAATGGTTGAGCTTGCAATGGCTGCTGTTGTTGTGGTGGTGTGTGTGGTGTTGTTGCTTGTTTCGCTTGTCCCGCTGCTTGAATATAATCATCTACGGGTGGTGTGGGTCTATAATAGTGGTTGGTGTCAAAATCTTCGGTGACTCCGGGAGCTTTATAACGAGGCATCATGTTGGTCGGATGATCGTAGAATTGGTGTCTGGATCGCGGTGGGGTGTTAGGTGGGGTTGGGTTGTCTAATTTTACTCTGCATTTTAGTTCAGCTGTTGTAGGTAGATCGTTCACCCACCCCATTGAATAACAAAAAAAAAGAGGTGTAGTAAATGTGGTCAATAAAATATTATTGATTTATATTGTGGAAGAGGAATTGGAGAGAGAGAGAGAAAAAAGATAAATGTGAATGTAGATTAGTAAAGTTTGGGGTAAAGATAATAATAATTGTAAAATATTCTATTTATTATTATTATAAGCAACGAAGAATATTTAAATATGAACAATAATCTCGTCATTTCATGATCGGATATATACTTTTTATTGTAGTACATGAATCATGTACATTCATAGCAAATAAATGTGTGGAGGCTATGTCTCTTTTAAAGTTTGCAGTTTCATCAACCTTTGCAACTCTTTAAGTTGCACTTAAATAAGTGCATTATGCACTAAACTATTTTTTTCTTTACGTTTATAGTATATCAATTGATGTGGTTGAGTATTATTTATTTTTTTTTTTAAATTTGTATGGTAATTATTATCGAATTAATGGACAATTGCATACGCCTTATATTTGCCAGAGATGTAGGTTTCACGTACACATATTGTGCGCTTTAAATTCTGTTAATAATGTAAATATTTGAAGGACACATGGAAAAACTTTACTTTAAAGACTTTTTTCAACATTGAATTCGTTTTATTCTGTGTTTAAAATATCCATCTTCCGGTTTCAACACAAGCATTATACCCACTCGTTATGTTCCATTGCATGCAATTACAGCTTGGTATGAGTTGGTCTCATGTCTGTTTAATGCGTTGCAGCTGATTTTAATAATTAAACTTAAATTAGGTAGGATAATGATGTATGGGGTGTGTTGCGAGAAAAGAGTATACGAGAGAAAATAATAATCATGGAAGTGTTTGTAATGGAGCTGAGGCAGGGAGAGTGTGAATGCAGCTGTTGTGTAGTGAGGTGGAAGGCATAGCGAATGTGTATAGGCCTAATGCTTGTATCGAGCCCGAAAGTGAATATTTTAATCACAGAATAGAAGAATTAAACGTTATAAAGAGCCATCAAAGTAAAGTTTTTCCATGTGCCATTCAAATATTTGCAGTGTTAAAAGGATTTAATGCTCATTCATTCAGGTGGGTACGGTTTTTTTTATGGACACCGCGTATATATAAGTTCATAGTTAAATATCCCTCTCTTCATCATCATCATCAATGGAAAAAAACAATCTACTAAGCAGACGCGAACGTACATTTTCACTTACCCACTTCGATAACCGGATCAACTCCTTCGCAACTAGGGATATAGATACTAATAGGGGTTCCGGCAGGTCTGCTTTTCGCCGCTTTATCGTACGCCGCGAGCGTCCTTCGCTTCTGATCATCACACGCTTGTTGCCGCTTACGAATCGCCGCTTCCATCGGATCGTATTCCTCCTCTACTTGTCTGGGCAGAATTATCGGAGACCCAGCTGCCGGTTGCCATAACAATGAATAATAACAACAGCCACAAAAAAATGACCAGATGTAGTTATAAAAAATTCAAAAATGTCCGGGTAGATTTTTTTGTCAAGTGTTTTCATGTATGTAGGTTGTAGATTTGGATGTATCAACTTCTTCCCGAAACCGACCACAACATCAACAACAACAATAGAATAATACAGACAACAACAATAATTTTGCTTTTTTTTTACAATATAAAAAGAATAATATTTGCTTAAATAAGAATGTGAATTTAGACAGCTACTAGACTATATTTAGTTTACAGCACAAGCAATAGCTTTGGGCATTCAGGCAACAGTATACATTGAGAGGGTATAAAGCTATAGTTGAACTTGATGATCACGAGCAACCAGGTTGGAGTGTGTATTTTTCATGGACTTAAGATCTAAATTTTGACTTGAAACAGCTAGCATTTGAGTGGTACAGCTGCTTCTATATTAATGTATGCTTAATATTGTCCCCATAAGAAAGCATTTTATATAACTAAATGCACTTATAACATGTAATAGTACATCAAAAAGTTAATAAAACAATTAATGTACACTTTTTTTTTTGAAGAGAAAATAAAAATCAGACATTAAAAAAAAATTAAGTACTACTTAAAAAAATTTTTTAAGTACTACTTAAGATGTTAAATGTGTCCCTCCCTGCATCTCTCAATGTTTAGTTTGTGGTGATAAGTAAATTAATTCATTTTTGTAAATGTAAGTGAACTCATTTTTTAACTAACACTGCAAACAAAATTATTGTAATTTGACATCAAAATGTTATAAGAATTTTGTTATTGAAACATTTTTATGTAACATTTAAAAATACAACAAAATGTTAATTTAAAAAAAAAAATATTATTTATTAAAAACAGAAAGAAAATTAAATAAGATTTTAGTGTGCTAAATTTGAATGTAACAAAAAAAAATTATAAAAGTTAAAAATTAAATTTGATAAAATAACATTTAAAATTTTAGATAGAAATTTTATATACAAAAAAAAAAAAAAAAAAAAAAAAAGTTGAAATTTTTAGTAAGATAGAAATTTTAGAGTTTTAGAGAATAGAATTGTGTATAGTAAAATGATGTAACTATATCAAATTGTTCATGTGATGTATATACATGTGAAGCTGATAATAATGTAGAGTTTTGGGTATTTCATATTTCTCTCTAATTTGGAAGTTAAGTTACCTGGAGCAGCAATGGGAATACCACCCTTCATTTGAAAGCAAGATGTAAATGGTTTCTGAGATTCAAAATTTTCAACTAAAAATAAGAGAAAAAAAAGCAAAAAAAAAAATAGGGGCAAATAGGTACAGTAAATAATATTAAAATATAATATTAAAGCCAAGCAAAAAACTGCTAAAAATAAACTATATCAAATAAAAAATAAAAGGGATATAGTTAAAAAAAAAACTTGTTAAAGCACACGATTTAGTTGTTACAAAAGGAAAAAAAACACATGTAATCACACTTCTAAAGAGAGAGAGAGAGAGATTTGGCAAAAGAAGCAAAAATTAAAAAAATGGAGAGTAAGAAAAAAAATATTAAAAATGATGATGAAAAATAATGGAAAAAGAGAGAGAAAAATTCAATTGCTAATTAAATCCTCCATAAACAAAATTTTATATTTAAAAAAATGGTCACGGTGCTCGGTTTATAAAAAATAAAAATCATCGATTTCGAAATTGACTTCAATAGTAATATAATTGGGGTAAAAAAAATTTCTAATTAACAAATCCAAAAAAAAAAAAAAAAAGGGTGATCAAAAAGTTCCAGGAATTAATAAAATGTAAGTGTTCCAAAACTCAAGAAAACGTGTTTAAAAATTTGGTTATAAATCTAAATTTGAGATTTAATTTTTCGTAATTTTAAGGTAAAGAAAAATTTCAAAAACACTAAATTTTGAATATGTACAAGTTTCTATTGATTACAGCAACAATACGCGTTGCACTCTACACTAAAAAAATTATAACTGTTCACAAAAAGGTGACTAAAATTTGAAATTTAGTGAAAAAGCTTTAAATAGGTCCTTAATTAACTCCTAAATTTTAAAAAAATTAATTTGACACCTCAAACACCATTAAATTTATCAATTCCTGAAACTTTCTGATCAAACCACTATTTTCCTGATGAATGGCAATCACGCAATACACCAAAAACAAAAAAATTTAATTTAACTTAAAAAAACAAAAAAAAAAAAAAACGCCTAAATACCGGTAATAAAAAAAAATTAAAAAATTAATATGGTCACACTGTCATTAACTTAAAACAGTGTTGTCAGATTCTTTACCATTCACCAGGATTCATCGCGCTCATTAAAATAAAAAAAATCATAGCAAAAAAAAAAACCTTAATTAAAATAATAATAAAAAAAGTTTTTGGAACTTACCATCTTCTTTTTTGACAGCGTCAAAGTTGATGAATCTCGCACTTCCGGCAGGACCGGATTTAGCGGCTTTGTCGTAAGCAGCCAGCGTGAGAGCTTTACGCTCATTAGCATCCTTCTGACGATCGCGAATGGCCTGTTCCACCAGGTCCACCTTATGGGGCTCCACGGTGGTTGGGGAACCAGGGGCGCCTTTTCTACCTATTAACATCGAAATCTATAGATAAGTAAAAGAGATCCAACTTCCTTTCGGACCAACTGACCTTCTCGGAGGATGTTCACGTCCATGATTTTATTGCCACCAGCGGGGGCGCTCTTGGCCATGGCGTCGTACATCTGCAGGGTGCGGCGCTTCTGCTCGTCCGCCCCTTGTACACGGGCGCGAAGGGCCCCCTCGCGGTCCTCTTCGCGTCGGCGAATGATCTCCTCTCGTTTCTCTATAATATAAATACATTCATTCGTGAAAGGGCTGATCGGAAATTTAAACGAATGGAGGGTTACCTCTTAGGTCAGCGAGGACATCCTTGAGACGACCACGGATCTTCTTGCGATCTTCGTACTCCTCAGCTTTATCAAGCTAAAATTTTATTTTTAATTAAAAAATAGTAATTAATATTTTTTTTTTTTTTAATTATTATGAGTGTTTGCAACGGGTACCATATCATGAAGCACTAATTCATCATTAATGGAAAGCAAGTTCACACCGTTGACTACTGCATTGTCACCCATCGCTGCTGCTGCTTAAGCCTAAAGATTGTTTTTTTTCCTGCAATTAATATAATTATTTAGTAAATGAAAATTGAACCGGTCATGCTGCCCCTAGATAATCGCATTGAGTTAAGCGGATATGTACTGTGCCGCATAGCAGAAAGACATTGCGGTACAGCTTGCTATTGGTGATTCAATAGCGTTATTCAGGGGCAGCATCAAAGCCAATTTTTTTTCCCGATTGAAAGTTGTTTATTTTTTAATCTTCTCCCTCCCCATTCAGTTTGAGCATAACCTTTAAAAACACCCTGTATATTGACATTGTATGCCCGGAATATCCGCCCACTATTATTTTTTTAGAAAAAAAAAATCTAGGGCTTGACGAGTGCTAAAAATAGTGTTCAATTTATGCAGACAAAAAAAAAAAAAAAAAAAGCGTAATAGTTTTAAGATGATGTAAATTTTTGAACATCCTGTATTAATAATAATAATAATACATTGTAGTTAGGTTAAGCCCACACGTTCACTGTCAAAATTTCCTAACCTCATTTAAATAGCCCGGTAACTTCGGAATAAGTTAGCGATGATGCAACTACCCAAAACGCTGCTATTTTTAACATTATTTTCTTCGTTGTTTTCCACAATAGAGAAAACAAAAGTTTAGTCGTTGTCAGCACTTTCTCCCCCTCCTAAACAACTAGTCTACACATATTCCCCCCTCCCTTGTATATTTTGAAGTCATCGTTTTGGCTTTATCTTATGCAACCCACACGCACGCACGCGCATTGAGAGAAAGAGAGAAAATTCTTTTAAACAATTTCAAAGCCAACAAAAACTTTTTATGAGGCTCCTTTTTTTTTTTTTCTTCATAAAAAAAAAAAAAAAGAATAAAAATAAATAATAAATGAGGAGATATTTTTGTGACATTCTGTAAAATCCAGGTCTGTTTTTATTATTAATATTCCTAGTTGCCAACTCCTTTAATTTAGTTTAACTCAAATCCTTTTGTTTTAATCTCATTTCACTCGCTACAAAAATAATAAAAGATTTTATTTTTCTAAATTTTTTTTTGAAAAACCTGTTTAAGCCGAACTTAGTATAAAGCAAAAACCTGTCTAACACGGAAACAGAAATCCATTTTAAAACACCGAAGCTATGATAATATTATACCTGCTTAAAGCGAAAAAAAACAAAACACCTATCTTTCTCGTTGACCCGTTAAATTTGGAAACCTGTAGGAACGGACAAAATACCTGATTCCGCCTTAGACAGGTTTTAAACTCTGGTATTATTTTTAATTTTAATTTTATTTTTTGTTTTTTTTATGAAATTTGATCTTTTTCAATTTAGAAAAAAATTTCGTTTTTTTTAGCCTAAAAATTAAAATTCCGCTTAATCCAGATTAAAAAAAAATTATTTTCTGGCACAAAAATTATTATGAAAATTTTGAATGTTTTTTTTTTTTTTTGCTTGTTCGTCAGTTAAAGCTCAGCAAAATTAATTATTTTATGAAGAGTACTATGAGCCCTGGGTTTAAGACTATTTTTATCCCGGCTTTTTCTTTCGCTCCCGAGAGCGTTAAAAACATTTTTCAATAAGCAAAACATTTCCTAAATAAAAAAAATAAAAGTGGAGCATATATTTTTTTTTTTTCGTTATCTAAGTCAGCCGCGAAATCTAATCCGCGGAGGCCACGCCCATCACTTCCAAATTCAGCTTCAAACGAAAAATGCAGAAGCAGAAAAAAAAGAGAGAAGATGTACACAGAGAGCCAGAGAGACTCCAGAAATAGACAGAAAAGAGATAGTAAAAGATGGCGGGTTATCCTATCTCTGTTTAATGGATACTTTTAAAGGGCGATATGTATTGTTTATTATACCCCAGGCTCGTATTTAAATCATAAATGTTTGACCTCCATTTTGTTTTTGTTTTTTTTATGGTAATGGTAAACCAGACTTATAAAACTTTTTGCCTTTAATATTTAATTTGTGTAAGAAAAAAAATTAAATTAGGCTTTTAGTAGTGTAATTAAACTGGTTTAGCCTCGATCCTATTATGGCCAACACCCAAATGGGATTTAAAAACAAAATTTAATTAAGTTTTAAAGTTTAGAATTACTAAAAGATCCAGTGCTTAAAAATTTGAACATAAATTTTGATGTTGGAAAAAGTTGAACTTAAAAAATGAAACTTAAAAATTAAATTTAAAGTTGAACTTAAAAAACCAAACTTAAAAATTAAATTTAAAGTTGAACTTAAAAAACCAAACTTAAAAATTAAACTTACAAACCAAACTTAAAAATTAAATTTAAAAATTAAAACTTAAAAATTAGATTTAAAAATTAAAACTTAAAACTTAAAAATTAAATTTAAAGTTAAACTTAAAAATTGAATTTAAAGTTGAGCTTAAATCAAAAAATAAAAGTGTTGAGCTTAAAAATGAATTTAAAGTTGAGCTTAAAATATAATTTTTATGTTGAGCTTAAAAATTAAAACTTAAAAATTGAATTTAAAGTTGAGCTTAAAAAATGAGACTTAAAAATTGTAAATCGAGTTTTAAATTAAAACCAATTTATTAGAGAACTAAACACTTAACCACGAGATAAATTCCTAAATCGAGAATCAGCGGCCTAAAATCTTAAGATTTAAATGGGCCACAAAAATCTCGATTTCTAAATCCCGGAAGTCAGGTTTAAAACTGAGAAACCTCCTTTCACTATCCCTTAAAAACCTTAAAGAATCTCCCATCTGTTTTATCTTAAACAATATTTAATACTTTTTAAATAGTCGAGGTGATCCGGGTCAGCTATTTGAGGAGCAGAGGAAGTTGACACGCGCTACTTACGGAAGTGAAGCTACCCAGGTTAACAGCGCCTATCAAGAGACACACACACACAAACTCACGCGCACTCTATACGAGCCGAGTGGATTAAAAAGTGAGAGTCAGCGGTGTTTATCAGTGACCACCCGGTTCATTACCCCAACTACCAATCTATCCACCCACCACTAATGGCATTTCCTGGGCACATGCGCACAAGCAATTTCTATGAGTTATCAATTGATAAAAACTCTTTGAGTTTCAAAAAAAAAGCTTTTTTGGTTATTGTTCTCTCCACAATAAACATTGAAAATAAATCAAAAATCGGATGTGACGTCACGTTCGCAAGTAAACAAATCATTTTGGAGAAGAGGAAGTGATGATCAAGTTGCCTGATTCACCACCACTTCCGCTTTAGAGTTGAATAATTTTACATTCAATTATTAAATTTTTTTTTTTATTATTTGATTGGTTCCTCTGACGTCACTCAAAAAAATTTTTATTTTTTGCTCATGCGCGAGATTTTTTTTTTTTTTTTTTTTTGATAACAACGACATCGAGATTTAAAATTTTCTTAATTTAAAAAAAAAAAAAAAAAAATTTGGAGCATGCGCAGTCTTAATCCAGAATTATTTTTTTTGTTTGTTTGGTAGCAACAACTTAGATTTAGTCGCCTGGATTAACCAAAAAAGTTATTCTTATAAAATTAAAACCCTACCCAAAAGTTACTTACATTTGACGCTGTCTTAATCCGCGTTTATCGAAACTTAATCTCGATTAAAACAACAAACACTTACTGTTCAATAAGTCGCGGTGCACTTTCTCCCACTTTCTCTTCTTCCCTTGCACCGAGACTTTTTGAACACCGCTCTCTTTCTAACTTAACATTATTTTAATAACAATAAACATGCATAACAATAATAAAATGAAAATAACACTTAATCCAACAAACAATATAATTATCCTGACCTGGAGAGAGGAAAAGCGGAAGTGAGACGGAGAGGAAAGCGGAAGTATGACCGACGCGCGAGTATCCCGAGAACAAAATGGGCTCAGACGCACAACACACGCGCTCTGCTCATGCGTTAGTCAGGGAGAAACAACGAAAGTAGAAGAAGGGGGAGGGGAGAGGGGATGAGCCCGGGTCAACCACCCACTCGCAGCATCCCTCCCCCTCTCCATCATTTAGCATCTTCCAAACAGCTGCTGCGTTCCATGTGCGCAGGCGCGAGGAAGGCAGCTGGAGCGAGATGGCCGCTTGCCAACAGCCCAGAGAGATGACTGATTGACAGCCAATGGGAAGACAGGTAGGAAAAACGCTTCGCAGGGGATGTCAAGGTAGGGAGAGGAAAGGACCGGAAGTCACGCTCTGACGTTGAAAGTTTTAGTATTGCGTGAGCGCGGGGCCCGCCTCGTGGTTTGTTGAGGTGTGGCCCTGGTTGTAGGAGAGAGAGTTTGGAGTGATGTAAAAAGTTCACCTGAAATTCAAGCTTAGAGCTATATTTAGTAGGGCTCATGACACCCACTCACTCTCTAACTTACTCTCTCTCTCTTACTTTCTCTCTCTCTCTTTGGGTTTCAAGAACGCTGTGCACTGCGCGGGTTGTGTGAAGACACACGTGACGAATCAAATATTTGCGACTGTACCTCATACACCGTGTATACACTGTGTATGAGGTATTTTACACGACATTGTCACACACACAAAAAAAAATGACAGTTGGACCCGAAAGACATTGAAGACGTTTGATGAGGGAGACACTAACTAATTGCCTAAATTTAGGAAAGGACTAAAAATAACTTATAAGATTAGCCGAAACAGTTATGTCGAAGGAATGTGACAACGGAGGAGTATAATATATGCAAATTAAGGCGACTACACTGACATTAACTAATGGCAACTGCGCTTATTGCGCACATTATTAGGCACATTTTTTTTCAAGAAATATTTAGATAAATTAAACGAAATTCCAGAAAAGTTTAAAAGAAATTTAGAAAACTAATCTTATAAAATAAATTTGGAAAGAAAATCTTGAAAAGTTCTAGAAAATTCTATTGAAATTGAAAAAAAAAATCTGGGAAGATCTGGGAAATCTAGAAGATTAGAATAAATATCTAGAAAAAAAAAAAAAAAAACAGAAAAAAAATGTAGAAATTTCTAGAAAAATACTCGAAATATCTAGATGACTTACTAAAAAAAAGTTCTAGAAAACTAATCTTAAAAAACTTAAAAAGAAAATCTAGAAAATTTCTAGAAAATTCTATTGAAATTAAAATAAAAATCAAGAAAAATAAAAAAAAAATTTTTTTTTTTAGAAAATTCTAGAAGAGTCAAGAAAATATCTGGAAAAACTAAGAAAAAATACTCCAGAAAAATCTAGATAGCAATTTAAAAATTATGGAAAACTCTACAAAAAATGTAAAAAAAAAAAAAAACAACTTTGACAAATGTAGAAATTTCTAGAAAAGTACTGGAAATATCTGGAAAACTACTAAAAAAAATTCTTGAAAACTAATCTTAAAAAGTTTAGAAAGAAAATCTAGAAAACTCTATTGAAATTAAAAAAAAAAATCAGGAAAAATATAAAAAAATTTTTTTTTAGAAAATTCTAGAAGAGTCAAGAAAATAAGAAAAAAAAACCCCAGAAAAATCTAGATAGTAATTTAAAAATTCTAGAACTTTGAAAAATTTAGAAATTTCTAGAAAAGTACTGGAAATATCTAGAAGACAACTTAAAAAATTCTAAAAAACGACAGAAAAATAAGAAATTTCTGGAAAAAATAAATTATACTTTACAGACTTAATCGCAATTAAATCGCAAACGTAAAACGCAAACCGGAAATTGATCAAATAACAAGTTAAAATTCCCATTTTCCCGATAATTAAATTCATATTTTTGAAATCGCGATTTGCATAATCTTCATTTTATTTACATTTCAGTATTTGTCGCCGTAAGGTGACTTTGGAGGGGGTGAGGGAGAGGAGGTGACGGGTGGGGTGAAATGAGATCCCTCTCCCACCGCCTTTTCTCCCCTCCCTCTCTCTCTCTCCCTCTGTACCTTTTACGACTGCGAAATATTTGCTCTTATAAGGCCGCACTCGCTCCAACCAGCCATATACAGCCTGTGCTCAGGTGTGTAACGCCGCGTCATGCCAACCGCGTCACCATCCCCCTACACTCCGCACAGGCTCACTCTGCCAAATTCTTTCATTTTTTCAACTATTTCCATCAATTTGGCCCACTCCGATGTTAGTTTAACAATTTTTGGAACATACGGCTGAAGGGGAAAAAAAAATGATAATAATGAGAACGAGAAAAATGAACGAGTTTTGTGCCAAAAATCAGCCCAGCAGCGGCTCTAGTGACACCTAACGGATATTATTATAATTTTAAAAAAGAAGATTTTATTCAGTAGTCATATTATTTTCACTTAGCGAGTGTTCATTCTTTCAGTGGAAAATTTAAGTAGAAAATAGACACTCGACATACTTTTATTAACGAGTGTCCATATCTTACGTTAGAATTTCATGCGCGAAATGGACACTTCTTTTTACATTAATTACAATATAAAAAATAAGTAAATAATACACTCACTATACGTTAGGGTTACATAAAAAGTGTTTGACTTACTTACGAATATAGGTTTAAGTATACTTCGCGTGACTTAAATTTTTTTTTTACGGGAGTGTCCTTATCTACCATAGAATTAGTATGCTAGAAATGGACACATCCAAATTAAAAAGTGTAAAATTAATTAAAACAAAATTTTATAGACATGGAATATTGTTGGGAAAGTTTTGAATTTATTACAGGAAGTTGTAGGTGGCTATACGAGTGTCCAAAAGGTCTTAAAACAATAAAAAAATGTTTGAAAGCATATTTTTTTCCAACGAGTGTCCTTATCTTCCATAGGATTAGTATGCAAGAAATGGACACTCCCTATTATTTTTACTTTTAAAGCTTCAAAAAATTTTTATAAACACAAAATCTTGAAGAGCAAGTCCCGAAATTAAGTAAATAAATTTGTAAGTGCTGTACGAGTGTCCCAAAAGTTGTTAAAAAATAAATAGTGATTTTTGGCATAGTTTTATGAGCGAGTGTCCGTACCTTTCGTAGAAAAAGTATAGGGAATATGGACACTTCTAAGTTTACGCAATTTTCTCAAGAAACACATTAAAATACGTCACAGATTTGGCAGTGGGCCAACAAAAGTGTCTTGCTATTTTGAGGAAAAACATAAAATTTTACATTATTAATTAAATTTTTTTTTTCCACTTCCGGTTTTTAAAATTTTATTTTTTTGAAATATTTTTTATACTTATAAATAATTTTAATTTCCATTAAAAAAAAATGGAAATTTTTAATTCAAAACAATGTTATTATTTTTTTTTTGCATTATTCTAATTATTATTATTTGTTTTTATTTCTCGTTGATGTTGAGTCACGATGAGTGATGTGAGCTGAGGTGAACGACATTAAACGATGCCATTGAACGGGATGCGTTGTTGTTATTGGCCCAGACCTTCTTCTCCTCCACTCACTCAATCGGTAGGCCTACTTATCTGCCGTAGAATTAGTGACCCACTTATCGTGCACTAAATAAAATATAATAATATTATGTTTTTCTAACGAAATTTGTAGCAGAAAAACTTAAAAGGTCGTTCACCTCCTCCTCCTCCTGCGCACGCGCAACACGCACGTCATTCACGCGTCTCACAATTAGGCTAAATAATAATAATAATCTAAGATGGCGTTGAACGTAATAATTAAATTTTTATGTTAAGAAAAAAAATTAGACCTTGATTCCATTTTAAGAATTATAAACTTAATCATTTTTTTTTTATTGTTCACATTTTTATAATAATAATAATAAATTAGTGCATTGTAAGAGGAGAGGAATAGCCGAGCATTTAGTCGCCAATTTGCATAATTTTAAACTCGATTATGTCACTAAAAAAATCCTAGTCGCCAGTTACAATTTTCAGTCGCCAGTATTAACTTTAACGTAATTAAGGCGCCAGTTTTTAAGTTTTAGTAGTTTTCAAGTTACAAATATTAGTCGCCAGTTTTTAATTCCAATAGTCGCCAGTTTTTTATATTAGTCGCCAGATTTTAAGATTAGTCGCCAGTTTTTAATATTTGTTGCCAGTTTTTTATGTTAGTCGCCAGTTTTTAATATAAGTCGTCAGTTTTTTATGTTAGTCGCCAGTTTTTAATATAAGTCGCCAGTTTTTAATATAAGTCGCCAGTTTTTTATGTTAGTCGCAAGTTTTTAATATTAGTCGCCAGTTTTTAATATTAGTCGCCAGTTTTTAATATAAGTCGCCAGTTTTTTATGTTAATCGCAAGTTTTTAATATTAGTCGCCAGTTTTTAATATTAGTCGCCAGATTTTAATATTAGTCGCCAGATTTTAATATTAGTCGCCAGATTTTATTATTAGTCGCCAGGTTTTATTATTAGTCGCCAGATTTTATTATTAGTCGCCAGATTTTATTATTAGTCGCCAGATTTTATTATTCGTCGCCAGTTTTTTATGTTAGTCGCCAGTTTTTTTATGTTAGTCGCTAGTATTTAATATTAGTCGCCAGTTTTTTATGTTAGTCGCCAGTTTTTTTATGTTAGTCGCCAGTTTTTTATGTTAGTCGCCAGTTTTTAATATTAGTCGCCAGTTTTTAATATAAGTCGCCAGTTTTTTATGTTAGTCGCAAGTTTTTAATATTAGTCGCCAGTTTTTAATATTAGTCGCCAGTTTTTAATATTAGTCGCCAGTTTTTTATGTTAGTCGCTAGTATTTAATATTAGTCGCTAGTATTTAATATTAGTCGCTAGTATTTAATATTAATCGCCAGTTTTTAATAGTAGTCGCCAGATTTTATTATTAGTCGCCAGATTTTATTATTTGTTGCCAGATTTTAATATTAGTCGCCAACTATTATTATATTCAAATATTTCTATGAAAATTTTAGTCGCCAAATTTTATTTTTATTCAAATATTTGAATGAGAATTTTAGTCGCCAAACTTTTATTTTTATTCAAATATTTCTATGAAAATTTATGTCGCCAAATTTTATTTTTATTTAAATATTTCTATGAAAAATTTAGTCGCCAAACTTTTATTTTTATTTAAATATTTCTATGAAAATTTTAGTCGCCAAAATTCGCATCTTTTGGTTTATTAGTCGCCAATTTTCAACTTTAATCAAATATTTCATTAAAATTTTAAGTCGCCAATTCTAATTTCTATTCCAATATCTTAAGAACTTTTTTTAGTCGCCACATTTTATTTTTCTATAACTTTTTAAAGAGGTTTTTAGTCGCCAATTCTCGTCTTTTATTTAAATTTGTTATGGAGATTTTTAGTCGCCACTTTTAATTTCTTCCTCTCCCTCCCTCCCTCCTTCCGTTTTAATGTCTCCCCCTAATGTGTTTCCCCTCCCCATCGCGTTGATAGCGATAATAACAATGACAACAACAAAAGACGAAGATGTCTACTTCCTGTTGCAGGATTTTCCTCCCTAAGGTGAGAAGCAGTAGCTCATTAGTAGAGTGACCCACTAACCTTGATTCTCACTCAACTGACCCGCAGCCACCTCCCATTGGTAAAGCACAGGAGGAGGGGGGCGTGGTCAGTGGCGGGGCGGGGCTTGTCCTTCTCTCAAGACGCAGGGAGAGAAGTAGGTTAGGCCGGTGCTTTATAGACCGGTGAACACTAAACTCCCTCATCACTATTCATCTCAGCAGCGATGACGAACGAGCTCCTCGTCCGCTTCCTCCTCCTCTGCGTCTCCTTCCGGTTCGCCAGCGCCTTCCCCGCTCCGGAAGATACGAGCGCGGCCAACGCTGAGTCTCTCTCGGCGGAAATAACTATCATTTCCCCCAACTCCACAGACGCTATTTCCCCGCTTGAAAATGCCACCGGAAGTGAGCTCCTGCCCAGGAGCAGCCGCCAGGGACGCATCATGAACTACAGGTTCGGTTCCGAGAGCAACAACCTCACATCCGGCGTGGAAAAGAACAGCGATTTTAAGTTGGACGAGGAAGGTCCGGCTAAATCTGCTTCAGGATTGTTCGAGGCCCTCGCTTCCGGTTCGAAATCCGGTTCTGGAATGTTCGAGTCGCTGGTTTCTGGTGCAAAGTCCGGCACGTACGGTGGTTCCGCCGCTTCTGCGCAGAACTTGTACGCCTCCTCCGTGTCTTACTCCAACCCTGACTTTTTGTCCGGCGCTTCCGGTATCCAGCCCGCCGATCTGTTGCCTTATTACTACGACCGGAAGTCGTCGAAGGTGGGGCAGCGCCAGCCGCCGGTCATGTACCAGCTGGTTCCGTTCCACAAGCCGAAGCAGACGCCCGAGTACAACTTCCACGACGCTATCAAGGACACCCTGTACAAGGTGAAGGACAGCGTGACGTATGGCGTGCAGAAGTTCAAGAACTCGCTGGGATTTAACGGGTTTTCGGAGAAGATTTCGGCCCCGGAAACGCTGCTGTCGGTGGCGCCTATGGCGGCAGGTTAGTACACATTTGCATATTATTAAATAACTAAAACTTAAATCTGGAGCATAAATCTTGCTGTAAGAGATGTAAATCTGGAGCATAAATCTTGATATAAAAATATGCAAATCAGGAGAGTAAATCTTGATTCAAAAGATGTAACTCTAGAGCGTAAGTCTTAATTTAAGAGATGTAAATCTTTAGCATAAATCCTTATTTAAGTAATGCAAATCTTTAAAACAAAATCTTAATTTGATTCAAAAGATTTAAATCTTGTCTTAATAATTATTGTAAATCAGGAGAGAAAGTCTTCATTCAAGAAAAGTAAGTTTGCAGCATAAATCTTGCTTCAAGAGATGTAAATCTAGAACTATAAATATTGCTATAGGAAACGTAACTTTGGAGCATAAATCTTGCTATTATGAGATGTAAATCTAGAACCATAAATCTTGGTTCAAAATCTTTAAATCTGAAGCATAAATCCTGATATAAAAATATGCAAATCTTGAGAGTAAATCTTGATACAAAAGATGGAACTCTAGAGCGTAAATCTTAATTTTAAGTGATGTAAATCTTTAAAACAAATCTTAATTTAAAAAATGTAGACTAAATCAAGGAAATAAATATTGATTCAAAAGATTTAAATCTTGTAACTAAATCTTGTTTTAATAATTGTAAATCAGGAGAGAAAGTCTTCGTTCAACAAATCTAAGTTTGGAGCAGAAATCCAGATTTATAAAATGTAAATCTGTAGCATAAATCTTGGTTCTATTGATGTAAATCTTGAACATAAATCTTGATTCAAAATACGTAAATCAGAAAAGTAAATTTTGATACAAGAGATGTAAATCTTGAGCATAAATCCTAATTTAAGTGATGTAAATCTTGAGCATAAATCATGATTTAAGTGAGGTAAATCTTGAGCAAAAATCCTAATTTAAGTGAGGCAAATCTTGAGCATAAATCCTGATTTAAGTGATGTAAATTTTGAGCATAAATCCTGATTTAAGTGATGTAAATCTTGAGCATAAATCTTGAGCATAAATCCTGATTTAAGTGAGGCAAATCTTGAGCATAAATCCTGATATTATGGCGAATTCAACCTATTTCTTCTCTGTTTGCGCCCCTCAGGTCTTTTGGCCGGGGGCTTAGCCGTGGCCTACCTGGCCTCTCGCTCGGCCGGGGCCCGCTCCAACGTCACCAGCTCCCCCTTCCCATTCTTCGGCCGGAGATCAGCCAGAGGCATCATGAACGAAGAGGGCCTGAACCTGATCGTCAGCCGCCTGGACCCAGTCCAAAGGGAGTACCTGCAGAAGCTGCAACTGTATGGGCCCCAACGCTGGAAGGACACCAACTGCGCCAAGTTCATCTTCTGCGACGTCATGAGCAAAGCCACGCCCCTGCACATCTTCGACATGCAACGCAAAGTAGGCGTCTTCCTCTCCAGGTAAATCGACCGCAGAAAAGCCTCTGTTAGGGCCTTGATGCGGAGGGCCCACTGGGTGTGTAAGTCTTAACTTAAACTTTTTACGTTTGTTTCAGGATGGACGAGTCCACCGCTCGCTACGTGGAGATGATCCTGAAGGACGTGATGCTGGCCATCCAGGCTCGAGACTGCCGCCGCTTCTCCTGCGCCCCTACGCCTTGGGGGGTGCCGGGTGGGGCCATGGGAGGAGGAGGGGCATTCGGAGGAGGGGCCTTCACTCCCTTCAACGGACACAACTTCCTGCGCAGACAATGATGACTTGAAACCTCGATTCTACGTTCTGGGGGCTGGACCCATTTTCTTCAGTTATACATTCCATCGACGGGAGATTTACACAAGATTTATAAAACAACAAAAAAAAAGATTTATAATTTATTTTTATTAATTTTTCCTAAAACTTTTGAGAATTTTATTTAAATTTCAAAACAATAATTTTTTTTATTATTATTAATTTTATTTATTATTTTAGTGAAGAAAATTTTGATAATTTTGTTTGTATCTGGCCACACTGCTAGCTATTTTTCTCTTCCTAATTATTATTATTATTATTATGCAAATAATATAATTTAATTTTTTTTAAATTAAAATATTCAGGATTTTTTTAAATAAAATATTTGATCACACTGCTCTTAATTTCAACATTATTAATTTTTTGGCATCTAGTAACACTGCTGCATTGGATAGGCAAAAGTCAACAACAAACAAACTCAGTTTTCAAATTTAAAAAACACCCAACATTAAAATTTAATACAGTAATGCTGCTGAGCATAATTTTTTTTTAAACAAGTGTCCATATCTTCCGTAGGAATAGTAAGAAAGAAATGGACACTTCGGTTACATGTTACATTTTATGTTTGTTCAAAAAGTAATGAGACTTATTTAAATTAAAACTTTCTATTAAAATATTAATTTTCACAAAACAATGAATTTTGAAATACTAATTCATTTGCTCCAAAGGATTTTTGGGAGCAATGGATTTCAACCTTAGAAATTGTTCCTTTGGATCTCTTAAAATACTGAAAAATTCATCCTATAATTTTGTGATTACAAAATCACAAAATTTGGGGCAAAAATATTCAAAATACAAATATGAGAGACATTCAGAAATATAATATTATAGCTTAGGGTGTCAATTTCTTTGCAGGCCTCACAAACTGACGAAAGTAGGAATACAAGCACTGAAATTCTCAGATAAAAAAAATTAAATCATATTAATCAAGAACAAAAAATAATTAAAATTTTTTTAAAAAAAAAAAAAAAAACTTCACTAAATGTAAAATTAAAATGTATAACAATAATTGCTGAACGCATGAATTAAAATTCTTTAAAAAAAAAAACTAATCAGAGAGAACAATGTGAGAGCACATGTCAAATTTGATTTGATTAAGCCTAACAATGAAAAAGCACGTGGTGAAAAACTTTATCCACCTGCTTCTCCAACATCTGCGAAAATCTTAGATATTATCACGCATCCGTCATTATAAAAACGATTGACGTGTGCGATGATAAGTGCTTCGTATGAAAATAATATTATTTAAGTTAAAATTTGAATAAATAAAAAAAAATTGACCACAAAATCACGTCTACCATTATCAAAATCAAAATCTACTCTGTCATGTAGCGGTGGCGCTAGTGCCGTTGGTAGGTAAGAGAGCGAGGTTGAGTAGCTCCACACTACGTATGGAATAGCTCCATTCGCTCTTTTCCGCTTCGTAGCTGAATGAGTCCATTCTCGTTTTCGTAGGAAGGAGATGTTAGGATTTTGAGATGGACTCAACGCGCCTGATGCTGCTGCCCCTTAATAATCGCATTGAGTGTAGTATAAATCTACTGCGCCGCGCAGCACGAAGATGTTGCGGTACAGCTCGCTAAATATTTCATCTCATAGCGTTAGTCAGGGGCAACATGTGCCATGCGTCTACGGCGCTCGCAAGGGGCAGCATATTCTGCATACTATTGTTCTACAGTATTTTTTTTATAAATCAACTAAAAAAACAATATGGCGGTTGTAATTGTGATGTACCTATTAATGACCATGTCTGCCTATCTCACAGGCGTCAGATTTGAATTAAATAAAAAAAATTACCAACTTACTACTAGACATCATAATTATTAAAAGCATAATAAAATAATTCTTAGGAATTATTATTCTAAGCCTGCAATTAAATACCGATATTAACAGGATATTAATTATACCATCAAGTTAATTTTTTTTAATAACGATAATAATATTTACTTTAAATTTAAGTTATTTATTGACGGCGATGACGTCATCTATTTTGAATTTTAACTTGTTGCTCATTGGTTGAAAAGATTGACGGATGGGGGCGCTGCATGCGGACAGCCGTCTTTGAAACTCATTGAAGAGCGTTGGGGGCGCTTCTATAGGGAGTGTGGAGCCCATCTATCTCGCGCGCTACCCACCAGGTGGCACTGCTGGCTTTGAGAACATATTGGAGCGTTGGCAGCGCTTCCATAAGGAGTGTAGAGCCCACCTATTTCCTGCGCTACCTACTAGGTGGCACTGCTGGCTTTGAGAACATGGTGGTTGGAAGCATTTTTTGTTGTTCTTCTTAATTTTTTTAAATGTTCATTTTCTTTTAAATTTTTGTTTATTTTTAAGAAATAACAACATAACTAATCATTCTAAAGATTAGTTTGTTGTTATTTTGTATTAGCATTTGATGATGGCCTATTATTTTGGAGATTTTATATGGATTGAGTAACATGTGCTTTGAACAATAGAAAAGCACATGTTACTCAATCTATATAAAATCTTTTAGGTTCATTATCAAATGTTGGTAGTTTATTAGAAATTCAATATCATTTACATTTTGTTTTAAAAATTTTTTTATTTTAAATTATTTTAGAGATTTTATATAGATTGAGTTACATGTGCTTTGAACAATAGAAAAGCACATGTTACTCAATCTGTATAAAATCTTTTAAGCATATTTTAGTTTACATTTTATTTTTAAAAATTTTTACATTTAATTAATTTATTTTAATTAATTTAATTCATTACAATGTTTAATATATTATTTCGTAAACAATTTTTTTTTCTATTAATGCTTTTCAACCACCAACCCAATTTGACTAAAGGCTTTTAGAGGTGGTTGAGCTAGGAATTTGGCCACTAGTCACTGAGTGGCTGGTAGCATAGTGGTAGCTAGTAGATCATGACTTCTGCTATGGCCCGCTACCCATAAGAATCTAACAAACTTGTTTGAATTACTGAGCCACCCAGTTTGGGTTGACTCTTTCAGACACATTATCATTAGCTGTAATCAGCAGTTGATGCAAATGTCTACAGGTTAACAATCGGAATGTAGACAGGAAACTGAATTGGTTGGGATCAGTGTACTGATCCGGAACTGTAGTTCGATAGCAAGAAACCAATCACGAATTGTAATAGTTCAAAAACTAGATACTGGTACTGAGTGATTGTGTTCACAAGAAACTTTTTCTTTCTCGCTTTTTCTTTATCTCTCTCTTTCTTTCTCTTTCTCTCTCTCTCTTCTCTCTCTTTCTCTCTCCCTCTTTCTCTCTCCCTCTTTCTCTCTCCCTCTTTCTCTCTCTCTCTTTCTCTATTTTTTCTTCTTTTCTCTCACTTTTTTTTCTTCTACTTCCCTCTCTTAAAACAGAACTAAACTGGCTAAATCACTAATAATATCAACATCTTGTGGAGTATTAAACAACGCGTTAGTAGCAAATTCCAAATCATAAAAGAGTTAGTTTAATTAACAGTCCTTAATTGATATGTGACATGGGAATAATTTAATTAACATGAAAGATACATTTGCATTCCAAATATTCATTGATTACATCAAGTAACAAATTATCAGAGATATGAATGAGTTTAAAACCGGTGCAATACCCAACACTAATCTTTAGATTACCTAGCCTTTCTTCTCCTGCCTTTTGGCTTGTTTGCAGGGTTGGGTGTTCTTGGTGAGATCCTGGCTTCAGCGGTGTCAATTTGGCTGGTCTTCCTGGTCGGGTGTTCCTGGGAATAACTTGGTTACGGTGGCGTCAAATTGGGTTGTCCGCTTGGTCGATGTGTTCTTTGGAATACTTGACTTCAGCGGTGTCAATTTGGCTAGTCTGCCTGGTCGGGTGTTCCTGGGAATAACTTGATTACGGTGGCGTCAAATTGGTTTGTCCGAAATGGTCGAGTACTCCTTGGAATAACCCAGCTTTGTGACGGTCAATTTGGTTTGGGTTGGTCTGCTAAGTAATTTTCAGATTGTTGGGTATTGCACCTTTTAGACTCAGTCATATCTCTGCTTTTGTTACTTGATGTATTTAATAAATATTATGATATGCAAATGTATCTTTTAATTAGATTATTTGCATGTCACATGGACTGCTTAATTAAATTAACTCTATTGATTTGGAATTTGTCACTAATGTGTTGTTTAATTACTACTCCAATAGATTCAGCTCTTATTAGTGGTGTGGCTAATTTAGTTCTGTTTTTTCTTTTCTTCCTTCCTCTCCTCTTTCCCTTTCTTTCTTCCTCTCTCCTTTTTTCCTCTCTCTTTTCCCTTTCTTCCTCTCTCTTTTTTCTTTTTTTTCTTACTCTCTTTCCCTTTCTTCCTTCCTCTCTCCTTCTTTCCCCTTCTTCCTTTCTCTCCTTCTTTCCCTTTCTTTCTTCCTTTCTCCTTCCTTTCTCCTTCTTTCCCCTTCTTCCTTTTTCTCTTTCTTTCCCTTTCTTCTTTCCTCTCTCCTTCTTTCCCTTTTTTCCTTTCTCTCTTTTTCTTTCCTTTTCTTTCTCTCTTCTTCTTTCCCTTTCTTTCTCTCTTCTTTCCTTTTTTTTTTCTCTTCTTCTTTCCCTCTCTTTTACTTTGTTTCTTGTGAACACAATCACTCAGTCTCTAGTTTTTGACTTGTACAATTCTTGATTGGTTTCTTGCTTTTGAACTACAGATCCTGATCAGTATTCTGATCTCAACCAATGCAGTTTTCTGTCTG
>JAQGAZ010001876.1:0-23291 GCA_034692225.1 Polydesmus complanatus | reverse complement strand
CCCCCCCCCCCCCCCCCCCCCCCGCCATGTTTTCCGCGTTCAACCAAAAAAATTAAAAAAAAAAATTAATTTAATTATTTAATATTTCCTTACTTTAATAGGAAGAGTAGCCTATGTTGAATACAAAAGTTGGAAAAAGTCGAATTAATAAAACAAAAAAAGAGGCTGGATATTAGCCGGACCCGGTAGCCGCCAATGGTGGTAGAGAAAGATGGCCGCAGACGTAACCGACACATCGTTGACGAAAGAATGCGCAGCCGTCGTTTGGATTGAAACTCGGCAAACTTCGTAGCCGTTTTCGTCGAAACTCGACAAACTTTTGTCGTCGCCGGCATTGTTGTAAAAGTTACACTTGTCATTTTAATCCTTTAAAATCCAATTGCACTGTCCTTGACGCAGCGTTACAACAAACCCAACATCCACAAAATCTTGGCGCAAACTGAGAATTGGCGCCGAAAATACGCATCTTTGCTTAATATGATTACTATAGATTTCGCGCATGCCGCGCTGACGCAGCCAATCGCAGCGCTCTAGACAATGAAGCAGAACCGGTGAAGCCAATCACAGCGCTCGAGACGATGAAGGACCAAGCGGAAGCAATTTCCCCCAGATAGAGCAGCTGCTGTTTTGCTGTTATGAGAGTTGTAGTGCTTAATAGCTTTTTAGTGTTTACCGGTATAGCAGTAAAAACAACCCAGCTGATTACAACGTCGATGAAAGTAAATGTTGAAAAAGTGAGAATTATCTCTGAACTACAAAACCAAGAGAATAATGCTAAGCTTGACACCATTTATTAAGGTAATTGGCGGTGGCTTTTTGATTTTGTAGTTGTCTAGTTGACTTGTAGTGCACAAAATCGCTAACCTTATTAAAATAGGGTTATAATGCATATTTCGAAGTCAATTTAAATGAAGTTTTTAAACTTAATTAGGCTGTTTCAAGGTCTTATTCCCTTTAAAATAATCACAACAAGTGCTAAATCTGCATTGAGCCAGCCTGGCATGGTTGCCGAGTACAATAATTTTGATTTCAAAAAGATACCAGCCATATATATTACGGTTCACAAAAACGTTTCAAATATAAATAAACAATCTATTAAAATTATAAAATTTATTTTACTCTCTGTAATAGTATTTACATACTTATTCATTTGGCAATAACTGGCATTCCATAAACTATTGTAGCGGCGCCCGTTATGTATTTAAGCTGACAAGCTGCGCGACCCGCTATTAACGCTTCACACATTGTCCTTCTAACTTTTGAAGATGGCAAAAACATGTTTAACATTTTCTTCATTACAGCGTCTATTTCTCTGTCAGTTACAATCCACAAAGTTCCCACTACGCACGGACTATAATAAATTTCAAATTAATTTACGTCATAGCGTTTAAAAAGATAATACTGTATTGACAGTATTGAGAGTGTTATACCTTCCAGCCATGATATATTGAAGCACGTCTCCATTTGCTTCGAAATGATTTACCGCTCTGAGTTTGACACTGGAACAACCGGCAAGGATGAGGGTTGCTTTACACACTTGCTTGGAGAGAGATTTTGAATCGTAAAATTGTCGTCCATTTCCATGGCCGCCATAACTGTTAAAATTTGTCGAGTTTGGTTGGCTTATAGTCTTTCGTACTTAAAATATTGTTAAATACTTACAAAAAAAGTTCGTTATCCTTTATAGCAGCTTCCCATTCGGCGCTTGACGGTCGTCTTTGACAAATTCCGGACCAATTTAGCGATTTTACAAAAGATTCAAAACATTCAGCTGTGTAAGGTAAATTACTCTCTGGATCGAGCACGTAAAATGCTTTAGAGGAATCGATCGGTTTAGGGTGTTGGTTCAACGATGCGTGAACGAGAATCGAATATATTGAAGGCATGCGTGTCACGGTGTTATTTTCCAAAATTGGAATACTTTCCCAAGGTAAAGAACTAATTGACTAAAATAAGTAGAAGAAAACGTAAACAACTCTCGTATAAGCTTAAAACTTAACAAACATATAGGTGTATTACCTTGTCCAAAACTAAAATAAGTAGGTGACGGGGCACTGTCTTGCTACGAAGTGGTTTAGCATATTGTCGAACCTTTTTACAAAGTTCCTCTAATGATTTATCAGCCACTCCCAAGAATAAAAGGCTGGCTAATGCTTGCCGCAACTGTTTACTCGATAGCCATGGCAGCGAATCCACTATCGTCTATAAAAAAAAAAACCGGTTAAAATTTCATTATAATTTATTTCAAATAATTTGAGGCGTTAACTACTAACCTCTAAAATATAAAAATTGACGTTTGAAAAACCCAATTCCAAAAATTCGAAATTAAGTTTTTCAACAATTTTTTTTAGAGTTCTTCTATCTTCCACCAACGCGGGAGTTCCTAATAGTAATCCTTTCCAATGATCAAGCCAGCGATTTTCTACATCTGTTACAGAGAGCTTCAAAAAAATATTTACAGTATATTGAGATTGGTATTAAATGCATTCAATTAATACCATTAATGGAAAAAATAATACCTTGATTTTATCATTTGCTTCCTCACGAAACTTACGCCACGCTCGTCTATCAGTTATTTTACTATCGTTATTGTGGTCATCGATTATATTTTGAAAGCTGCTTAGAAATCCATTAACAACCTGTTTAATAAAATTAATTTTACGAGTAAATATAACAAGCCCACAAACAATATAAATTTACTCTCGAATTGTCATTTGGAACTTTAATGACTAACGGTGCTCGACCTTTCTGCCAACGAGTAATTATCAACTCCGAGTTTAACTGCTGGCTGTGATGATAGAAAGCTTTTGGTAAAGTATTAATCTGGCACACTACAATACCTAAAAATAAGCAATTCATAATATAGTATTTAACTAATTTAAAAATAAGGGATTTTTATAGTTTCTTGAACTACCTTCATTGAGTAAAGAATTTAGGTCGTTTAAGCGTTTTTCGTAATTTATACAAAGTTCTTCTGAATCTTTGTCTAAATCTGTCGTCAAATGTATAAAACTGCAAATGTGTTGACAAGTTTTCTCGTAGTTGTCAACTGATAGTCGATTAGAATCGCCACTATTCCTTAAATACACAATAAACATGAAGTTTTAAAAATTTCATAATAATTATTTACCGGTACAGGAGACGCGAAGTGGATTCAAATAAACTTCGATGTCTTAACGTTAGACCAAAAGTTTCAAACAGATGAATACCAGAATCAGTACGCCGATTACCTTTGCATAACGCTAATAGAAGATGCAAATCTCCGTACAAGGGATAAACGGGAAAATGAGCAATCTGTTCAATGACTGCTTCCAAAAAACTCACAAATTTATCGGTAACCAATACTAATATAAAGAAAAACATGTAATAAATTAATGAGTGAAGCTTTCTATGGTTATTACTTACCAGGACTCTCTGATTGTGCACCGTTACGCTCTTTAAGTACCGGTACACCAGGAGAGGCTTTAGATACTATAAGTTTCCTTCGGACATTTTTGTAAGAAAAATTAACTGTATCTTCATTTTCTTTTTCTTCAGTTGCTTTATGTGCTAGTTGAAAGCCTCCCGTAAATGGATAATCGGTATCCTCATCAAATTGATTTGGTCGTAAAGACCTTAAATTATTCTTTCTTGGAGCTTTGCACTTTGCTACCCTCGTTGATCGTGAATTTTGCTTCGGTGTCTTGAAATTTTTTGCCAAGTCGACGTCATTCAAACGAATTTTGCTAATTTTGGATTCCAGAAAATCATATTCCCATTCGAAGTCGCTTTCCGTATCCGCTAAAAGAGTAGAGAACGACCACATTTTGTTAAAAATGTCATTCACAGGCATCTTTTTCGATTGCGCGTGTTTTAAAAGCTTTGTTAGACAATAAGAGTATTTGATGTGTGCAGTAGCTACGCGTAAATCTTGCAAACCAATCCAATAGTACGTTTTGGCTTCTTCAGCCGCTGCTTTGGCCATTAAATGAGCTTCGTGTACGTCACCCTTTTCTAAACTAAACGTAGTTAATTTGTTCACAATGTCTAATTTCAATAGGTAAAAGGACGAGTAAATGTTTTTACTACTAATCCCAGATAGCTTATTTCCAAAAGATAGACTTTCTAAAATCAACGAGGAGATCCTGGATGACAACATTTCAAAGTTTCGGCGTTTCTTTCTCAGGATACTAATTGAATGATTCCGGTTAACGTCTTTAAGATAAAAACATTGAGCTTGCAAGGAAGAAAACTCTAAACAAGTAATTGGAAATAATAATTGTTCACAAAGAGCGCAAGTGCAGTTCGATTCGTGATCTTTCATGTCCAAGTTCTCCAAAACAGGCGATGAATTGTATTCTATTTTAGAAATGTCCACATCTTCAAGATTATCAATATTATTGGTGGTTGTTATTAATTCTAGATCCAAATCGTCGTCTTTAGACTCATTTTCGTCGACAGTGATTTCCTCTTGTGATTGGAAGATGCACTTTACAGTTCGAAGATTTGATTGACAGCTTTCAAAATCGTCACTCATAATGTTGATTTTTGCCTTCAACAGGATGATGTCAGCAACTCTGAAAATAAGCGGTGTCACTCGTTTTAATTAAAAAACTATATTCATTTTTAGTAACCTTTTACTAAGAGAAAGTTTATAAGCCCAATGAAATGCCCAATGTAAAATAGTTGATGCCTTCGCAGGATCTCCAATATTAAGGTACATTTTCCCCAAATGCAATGAGGAATCAATAAAACTGTTGATAATACGGGAATGGAGATCAGCAAATTCTAATTAAAATATATACGACATAATTATTATGTCATACAGTATTATTGACTTACAAAAAAAAAATAATAATAATAAATGAGAGCTTTGCTTACTGTAATCATTTGCGTGTTTAGCAATCGCAAAACCTTGACTATATGCGCTATGAATTACTTCAAGTGGCGTTCTGTCATCCCTCTCTGACAAAGGTAAAATAGAAAAAGGGAGTTCCAAATATTTACTTTTCAGCAATTTGGCTTCAGTAGTTAGTAATTTAGCAATAATTGTAGATGATGGTAAGGCCTGTAGTTCCCTTACAACATATCGCAAGCACCGCCAGCCTTTAATTACCTATAATGAAAATGATAAATAAATATTTTCCCTTAAACTAGTAAATAAAATAAATATTATCAAACTTCATTCTGTAGTAACAAGGATTCGCTGCTACAAACATCAACAAACAGCTTTAAATACTTCATTTCCATTGCTTTTACTTCGTCGCCTTCTACTTTATCATTTGATCTTTCTATGGCTTCTTTGGCACCGAGCAAATATTCTGTTGCTTGAGCAGTCAATCCGTATTGGCAAAAAATCTTAGCAATTTGACAAGATACATAACCCACCGTTACGTGATCGTTTAATTCTCCCGCAACGTTGAGCGCCAACGTCAAGGATTTAAACTCGTTTTTTGTCTAAATAAATCAAACTCTAAACTTTAAACAAATTTATGGTAACTTTTAAAATTATTGTGCTCACCATGCGCTGTACTGAGTATGCACTTGCCATACCCAAAAGATCTTTCAGGCAGTTCTTCAAACATGGAATTAACTTCATATCTGAAGATATTACAGAAGTCCAAATATTTAATGCTAAATCCAGATTGCCAGTGCACTTCAAGCTCATAGAAATTGTTGTGTAGTTGCTAGGTTGTTGTTTAGCACTATCAATTTTTTCCTAGAAAATGAATCAAAATGAAAACCTACAGACAAGCACCGAAATTAGGATACTTACAGCTAATTTGTTACATTTTAGCCGTGATTCAATAACGTATTGACAAAAATACGAATGCGCCAAATAGCATTTAGCTTGAGATGGTTCGCTACTATTCTGGTTGCCAATCAATTCCCTTGCTTCAACACAAGAATTCATAAGTTTTCTAAAAATGAGTCATTAAATAAATAAACTTTTACCAACATAATTCAATCTTACCTCTCTAAGTTATTCGAATCTACTCCTAAGAGTTTGGCTTTCGTTATTAATAAAATCGCCTTGTCAATTTTATTTGTTGTCTTGCACTTCAATTGATTTACGATGTGAAGTATATCGTCACTTACATCGACGCGATGCCTGTATTCCGCACATTTATTGCATTAAAAAATGAATGCTATAGTTATACATTTAAACAAATGACAAAATTTTACTTCGAACTGTATTCGCAAGCTGAGTTGGCTTCCATAATTAGCAAAGCATTGAAATCTACCGTCTTCCCGTCAGAAATATACTTGGAAACTAAATCCAAAACGGAAATTCTAAAACAGATAAAATATTTTCGTTACACCTTTATGACATACTGCACAATAATAAATAAGAATTACTTAGTTTCTAAGTTTCCACCTAATTTCGTATTTGTCCATAATTGAATAGCTTGTTTTTGATCTTTGCAATCGGCAGCCAAGGTTCGTGCGATGAAATTAAGAGAATCTGTGCGGCGTTTGAGCATATTCAAAGTCCAAACGTAACGAACAGCAAACGTCCAAAAATTTTTTTCAAACCACTAACCAAACTTCATTAGCATTTCGCAACAAAATAATAAATAATACCGGTAATAACCAACTATTAGTTTACCTCGGATGAAGAATTCGAATGAGAAACTAGTATCAAATCCTTCTGGAAAAATGAAGACACTAAAACACTAGATTTGTATAACTTTTTGTTATAAAATGTAAAAGCAACCCTGCAAGCAGAATAAGCTACGCAAAATAAATAAATATTATAATTTCGCATTTAACTAAAAATTGGAGACTTTTACCGAAATCTTGATTGTATTTTGGTATACCAAATTTCACCAAAGCGTTTCCAAATTTATAAATGATATTTCCTAACACTTCTACATCTTCTTTTAATTTTTCATCTTCACCTAAAGAAAAAAAAAAATAGCATCCAGAAAACAATCAAGTTAAATCGAAATTGAACTGAATAATTACCAATCTGTACTAGGATTTTCGAACGATTTTCCAATAGTGAAAAAAAAGCTTTCAAAATTACATGCGTTTTATCCTCGTAACTTTTTTCTTTGGAAAATTCCCATTTCATAAATTCTAAAAAGAAATTTCCAATTTGATGACCATAAAATCCAAAATTATTTTTCTTCGTCTGCTCCAACAGCGTGTCAAAATTCCTCTTTAACGAATCCCACAAAAATAATAAACATTTACTCAAAATTTCGTCATAATCGCGTTTCTTATTCTTTTGAAGAAAATCTACGCATCTCCTTATGGCATCTTCAATGAATTTCTTGGAGTTCTCATTCACATTTTTTAAGGAACTAAAAATGGCAGATAATTTCGACACGTCAATATTAAAGTCCCACAATAACCGCAAATTCGGTTGCAGTTTTAAACTCAATGAAAACCGATCCCAATTTTCAACAGTCTTTAACGGGTCAACCTTCCAGACAGCGTCATTCTTTAACAAATAAAAAAACCATCCTAGTAAAAATTCAATAACTGCGGTTAAGCAAATTAGATTTCGCTCGCCCAAGTCAAAATGTTCGCAAATTTGCCGAAAAGTATCTTCGTAATATAAAATTAAAGACGGAAAATCCGTCTTGCCCGTATTTACATAGTCAATAACAAAGCTTAGAGATTGTTTACATAGTGTCGAAAAACCAACCGTGTCCTTTTCTCGATCGATGAATTTGAGCGCCAACTTTTGTAGATTAAAGCTCATGGCATCGTTTTTAACGACGTTCTTTCTCTTCATGCATTCTTTAGCAGTCTGAGACAAATAAAAGCATGAGTTGTGACAGAGCTTTCTGGAGAATTCTTTTCCATTTTTTAAATTATCGAAGCACTTCTCGAGATGCTTGGCAGTCGTCAATATCAAATCGAAAATTTTGGCGTGGATTGCAAGATTCTACATAATAAATGAATCGAGTTTTGACGTTAAAAATTGTGCACCTATAACTTTTCATACTGACGTTACGTACCTGTTTCGAGAGAAGTTCTAAAACGTGATATAACACGCGCGTTACTTCTTGTGTCAATTTGTCGGGCTTGATTTTCTCATCTTTCCAAAAGCACTCGTTGCAATACCAAACAATTTCAATTAAAAATGCCGCGTCTTCAAATTCTGCATCCTTAATCACGAACCAGGCGTTCGCAACAAAGGAATGCACAAACTTAATCAGATCGCAATTTTTCGGTGATTTTCTTAACGTTGACAGATGATTCTGTAACGACACAACGACTTACATATTATTATTAAGCAACTATAAATTCGTATGTTACTGTACCTTAACAATCGTGTCAAGCTCGTCGTATTCTCCACGTTTTAATTTATTTAAAATAACTGTAGCGCTCATTTTCATATATTATTTAAAATCGGTCAATTTGAAATGAAAACTTTTTCCAGAATACAAAGTTCAAAGCAAAAACTCGTCGAATTTGGTGCCGGGGAAACGATTGCGCAACAGTTTGTGTACGGTGGTTTAAATGGGCCACGCGCACTTATAAAGTAATAAATATACTTTTAACAAATAAATTCAAATATAATATTGTAAATATTATTAAATATTTTTTTATATATAATTATGTATTTCATTCTAAAAATTAAAAATTATTTGTTCAATCACAGAGTGTAATTAAAATATAAATACGTGTAGTTAGGAGACTACGTCATTAAGTCAATGCGGGGCTGGGTAGAGCTTGTATAAGCTGACACTAGATGGCAGCAGGAGTGCGGTGCACGTGCTGTATTGAAACCAGTGGTAGGCGCCGTTTTTTGGCCGAAGCGAGTGAGCCGTTCGAATTAAAAGATCTGAATTCAAGATTTTTACTTGGGATTTAAAGGTATTAATTGAGGCATTTCATAACATGATAATAATAATGTTACAACAAGGTGTACGAATATAGAACACGAGAAAAAGTTAACGGCAAGCATTGCCAAGCAAAATAAATCTCAAACCATTTCGTCATTTTGATGCCAAAATATTCCTATTCCAAGTCTGCATATAAGAAAGGTTTGCAATCTTTTACATACAGTAATTATGTGTTTAAATTAGTTAATCAATCAAAAAGGATCGTGTCAAATGTTGATGATAAAATTATAAATACAGTACATATTTTTTAAAATATAGGTACAATATTCTACTCGTTTCGCCTTCGTCAAAAATGAGCTCGATCAATGATTCGACTCCATGGCCGTGGTACCGCAATGGCGTACCGTGCAGTTTTATTGTAGCGCAACATGTATTTAATGATCGACCGAATAGGTAAAAGCCGAGGTTAAAAAATAATATTTCTATTTGGCAGTTTAATATTTTTAAATTTCGATTTTTAAGAACGTGTTCCATCCCGAATGGCGATCAGCAATCAGGGTGCGGGGAAGAGCATCTTCTCGTGGATCATGCGTCAAACATCGAGCAGCAGCTGTCCAGTAATTTCCTCGAAAGCCGATCATATCAAAGCGATTTGATCGGTAATTCGTTCGATTTCAAATGCGACGAATTGCTAAACAGTCTTCAGTTGTCTCCTTCGGAGATCGATTCATTACAGAAGCGAACGATCGGACAGGTTGAAAACCCCGACTGGATGATGGCGAGACGAAAGAGATTGACAGCCTCGAATTTCGGTCAAGTTTTTCATTTAAGAGACATAACTTATCGAAGTCGTTTGGTAGAAAAAATGTTGTTTAACACTCCGAATTCTAGTAGCAATAACGTAGCCATGGAATATGGGCGCCACTACGAACCAATCGCTATTGCTGATTACGAGAAGATTGTGAAAATAGACGTCCAACCGAGCGGACTATTCGTCCATCCGAAATACGGTTATTTGGGCGCCTCACCCGACGGTTTAGTGGGAGAGGATGGAATTGTGGAGGTGAAGTGCCCTTACTTCGCTCGGGAAATGTTCCCCTTTAAAATTCCTTGGTCTTCTACCGGTAGTCGTTTTTGTTGCACTACAGAGTTCGATTGGCGTTACCGATTACGTTTGAAAACGAATCATAGCTATTATTACCAAATCCAAGGAGCATTGGAGATTACGGGCAGGGAGTGGTGTGATTTCGTTGTTTGGACTCTACCCGGGTACCACGTGGAACGAATTTACCGCGACGAAAGCGTTTGGGAGGAAATGTTTCCGAAACTCGAAAAGTTCTACAAACTTTCGCTGCTGCCCGAACTCGTTGATTCCAGGTACGCTCGACATTTACCAATGAGAGAGCCAGATTTTGTTGTAAAAGCAAATGCCATGAAGCGACGACGCATGTAAGTCCCTCGTTTGTTGGTTTAACTACATTATTACAGAAATGTTAGTTGTTAAAAATAAAGTTCCTGATAACTGATAACCTCATTTTTATTATTTTTTGTTTAAAAAAAATCGTTTCGTGCGTGCAGCATGATACGGAGTAAAATAAGTTTCATTTTATTCCATAATTTTGTATTTTTGTAAAAAAAAAAAAAGTATTGTGCGGTCTCGTTATGATTCGAAATCCTTAATAAAAAATATTAGTCATGTACTGTAAAAAAATCTTAATAATTATACTGTTACAGTACAATGTACTTATAAATACTGTTATTAAAAAAAGCTGCAGTATTATTATAACAAAATACCGGAGTATAAGATATCTTCGAAATGAATTTTAATAAAAGTCATTTTTTTTTAAAGATAATACAGTAATTTTAAAGTTTGAACCTTTGATCACGTGCATTTTACTAATCATGGTTTATGATCTTATTTATACACATTCATTTAGCAATAACGGGCATTCCATAAATGATTGTTGCTGCGCCCGTAATATAACGCAATTTGCATGCTGTTCGAGCAGAAATTAGCGCTTCACACATTGTCTTTCTAGTTTCTGAAGATGGCAAGAACTGACTTAACAATTTCTTCACTACTGAGTCAATTTCTACGTCAGTTACATTCCACAAAGTTCCAACCACGCATGGACTATATTAAATTCAAAAATCCAAAATTAATCTAAAATATAGCGTTTAAAAGTATATATTTTGCGTATGTGTACTATACCTTCCAGCCATGATGTATTGAAGCACCTCTCCATTTGCTTCGAAATAATTTATAGCCCTGAGTTTGATGCTGGAACAACCGGCAAGAATGAGAGTTGCTTTACACACCTGCTTGGTAAGGGATTTTGAATCGTAAAATTGTCGTCCATTTCCATGACCGCAATACCTATTGAAATTAATTACCGGCTTAGAAAGTTTTACAATAAAAATATTATTAAAAATAAAGTAATGTATATTGTTTACATAAAAAGTTCATTATCCTTTATTGCGGCTTCCCATTCGATTTTTGATGGTCGTCTTTGACAAATTCCGGGCCAATTTAGTGGTTTTAAAATTGAATCGAAACGCTGATATGTGCCAGGTAGATTACTCTCTGGATCGAGTACGTAGAAAGCTTTAGAAGAATCGATCGGTTTGGGGCACTGGTTCAACGATGCGTGAACGAGAATCGAATATATTGAAGGCATGCGTGTCACTGCATTGTTTGTCAAAATCGGAATACTTTCCCAAGGCACAAAACTAATTGCCTGAAATAAAATAAAAGTAAAGATAAGCAAGTCTGTATAATTTAGGTTTTAAAATACGACGTCTGTTCAAAATAGTATTCGATCATAGTCAGAGTGTTCTCAATCTCGGTCGCATTATCGTTGTCAAGTGTGTATCGGATATGTTTTGAACAACCTTCGTATACATTTAAAAAAGTATATATTTTACTTTGTCCAATATTAAAACAAGCGGCTGACGATAAATAGTTTTGCTGCAAAGTGGTTTAGCATATTGCCGAACCGTTTTACTAAGTTGCACTAATAAATCGTCTGCTTTTTCCAAAAATAAGAGACTGGCTAATGCTTGACGCAACTGAGAACTTGATAACCATGGCAGAGAATCCACGATAATCTAAAAGCCAAAACTTTAACATTTAAATTATTTATAACCAGTTGTGCTAATACTACAACCTCTAAAATATAAAGATTGACATTTGAAAATCCAGCGCTTAAAAACTCCAAATTAAGTCTTTCAACAATTTTTCTTAGGGTTTTTCTGTCTTCCTCAATTGCGGGACTTCCTAAAAGTAATCCCTTCCAATGATCCAACCAGCGATCTTCCATATTTGTTAACGCGAGCTTAAGCAAAATTATTTATTATGTAACTGATATCAAATAAAGTAAAAAAAAAAATTAATACTTTGACTTTATCATTTGCATCCACGCGAAACGCATTACAGGCAACTTTATCAACCAGTCTAGAATTGTTATGATGTTCGTCGAGCAAATTTTGGAAACTACTAAGAAATCCTTTAACAACCTTTAATTATAAAAATAAGCTTGAAGTTAAATACAGTAAGACAAAAAAGTACAATAATATTATTTTACCCTCGAATCGTCATTTGGAACTTTAATAATTAACGGTAGCCGACCCTTCTGCAAACGAGTAATAATCAAATCCGAATTTAGCTGCTGGCTGTTATCACAGAGAATTTTGGGCAAAGTATTAATTTGGCATACTACAATATCTGAAAAAAACATTCATAATTATATTCAGTTAATTTAAAATAAAGTAATTTTATAGTTACTTTCATCAAGCAAATAAGTTATGTCATTCAAGCGCTTTTCGTAATTTATAGAAAGCTGATTTGAATGTTTTAAATTTGACGTCAAATGCTTAAAACTGCATAAATCTTGGCAAGTATCATCACAATTCCTTAAAAGACAACAAATGTGAACCAAAAATCATTTTAGAAAATTAATAATTATTTTACTTGATGCGAGAAGTGGGCTCAACTAGACTTCGATGCCTTAACGTTAGACCACATGTTTCAAGCAAATGAACACCACAATCAATCTGCTGATTACCTTTACATAATGCTAGTAAGAGATGTAGATCTCCATACAATGGATACACGGGAAAATGAGCAATTTGATCGATAACCGATTCCAAAAAACTAACAAATTGTTTGGTAATCAAATCTATAAATCAAAAACAAGTAAATAAAGGAGAAGTAATTATTATGGTTATTTCTTACTAAAACTTTCTGATTGATTTCCGTTACGTTCTTTATGATCTTCAACAACTTGATTTTCTTTAAGTACACCAGATGAGGTATTAGAGGTTTTAGGTAGTAAAAGTTTCCTTCGAACATTTTTGGTAGCAGGAAGATTTTTTTTATCAATATTGATAAGACTAATTGTATCTTCATTTTCTTTATCTTCGCTTGCGTGATGGTCTCTCATAATTGGAGCATCTTCTAAAAACTCGTCGCATTGATTTGGACGTAGGCTCATTAATTTATTCCTTCCCGGAGCTTTACACTTCACTACCCTCGTTGATCTTGAGTTTTGTTTTGGCGTCTTGAACGCCTCTGTCACTTTAACATCAGTCAAACGAATTTTGCTAACTTTAGATTCCAGAAAATCAAAATCCAATTCGAAGTCAATCTCTGAAGCAGGTAAACGCGTAGCGTACGACCACATTTGGCTAACAACATCATTTACGGGCACTTTTTTCGCTTTCGCGTGCTTTAAAATCTTGGCTATACAATAAGAGTACTTGATTTGTGCAATAGCAACGCGTAAATCTTGAAATCCTATCCAAGATATCGTTTTGGCTTCTTCAAACGCTGTTTTTGCCATTAAATGGGCTTCGCTTAATTCACCGCCCCTTAAACTAAAAGTAATTAATTTGCTAATTATGTCCAATTTCAATAGATGAAAAGATGAATAAATGTTTGAACTATTAATTTCGAATAACTTCTTATTTTCAAAAGATAAACCTTCTAAAATGAGCGAGGCAATCCTAGATGATAAGATTTCAAATTTTTGACGTTTTTTCCTGAGGATGCAAATTGCATGATTCTTGTTGATGTCTTTAAGATAAAAACACTGAGCTTGCAAGAGAGAAAACTCTAAACAAGTAAGAGGAAAAATGAATTGTTCGCAATGAGGGCAAGTGCAGGTAGACACGTGATCTTTCATGTCCAATTTCTCCAAAACAGGCGATGCATGGCATTTCTCTTTTAAAGAATCCACATATTCGAAATCATCAATTAGATTGCTGTTTATCATTGATTCTGGAGCCAATTCTTCGTCTTCAAATTCGTTTTCGTCAACAGTATTTTCCCCTTGTGATTGAAAGATGTAACTTATGGTCCGAAGGTTTGATTGACAGCTGTCAAAATCCTCACTCATAACGTTGATTTTTGCCTTTATCATGAGAATATCAGCAACTCTAAAAATAAAAAGCATTATTCACCTTAATTAAAAACTTCATGTAGCTTTTAGTTACCTTTTACTAAGTGAAAATTTATACGCCCAATTTAAAGGTTTTTCTAAGTTTGACAATGCCTTCGTAGGGTCTCCAATATTAAGGCACATTTTCCCCAACTGCATTGTGCAATCGAAAAAACTGTTTATAATACGCGCAGAAATATCCACATTTCCTATGTAAAACACATACGGTTTACAAATACAGTATTATTGATTTACGAGTTTAGAAGAAATAAAATTAATAAAAAAAACATTACTTACGGTAATCATTGGCACAATTAATAAGCGAAAATCCAGCATTATACGCGTCATAAATTATTTCTAGTGGCGTTGTGCTGTCCCGCTCCGATGAAGGTAAAATAGAGAAGGGCAATTCCAAATATTTACTTTTCAGCAATTTGGCTTCACTAGATAATAATACTGCTGATTTAGATTTCGCTAGAGCTTCAATTTCATTTAAAACATTTCGCAAATATTGCCACCCCTTCATTACCTGAAATAAAAGTTAACAATTAAAATTTTGATTAAGCTATTAAATAAAATAAAGATGTTCAAACTTCGTTCTGTAGCAACAAAGATTCGCTGCTACAAATATCAGCAAACAGCTTCAAATACTTCAGTTCCATTGTTTTTACATTGTCGCCGACTACTTTGTCATCTGAACTTTCTATGGCTTCTTTGGCACGGAGCAAATACTCTTCTGCTTGAACAGTCAATCCGTAACGACAAAAAATCTTAGCGATTTCACACGATATATAACCCAAAGGGATGTTTTCGTTTAATTCTTTTGCAACGTTATGCGCCAACATCAACGATTTAAACTCACTCTTTGTCTAAATAAAGTAAATTCTTAATAGAAACCGTACTTTAAAATTTAAAAATTATTTTGCTCACCATTCGCAGCACCGAGTAAGAGCTTGCCATACCCAACAAATCTTTTAAACAGTTTTTTAAACATGGAATCAACTTTGTATCTGAAGATATAACAGAAGTCCAAATATTTAATGCTAAATCGAGATTGCCAGTAGACTTCAAAGTTGTGGAAATGGTTGCGTAATTGCAAAGTTGTTTAGCGTTATAAATATTAATTTTTTCCTATAAAGAAATAAAAATCAACACTTTCAGACAAGCCAAGCAGTAAAATTGCACTTACTATTAATTTGTTACATTTCAGCCGTGATTCAATAATGTATCGGTAAAAATAAGAATGTGCCAAATAGCAGGCAACTTGAGAAGATTTGCTTCTAACGTTGCTACGATAAAATATCTCAATTGCTTCGTCACAATATTTCGAAAGATCACTACAAATGTATCATTATTATGATAATTTCACTATTAAAGTTTAAACCCATACTAACTTAGTCAAATTATTAGAATCCACACCCAAAAGTTTTGCTTTCGTCATTAATAAGACGGCCTTGTCGATTTTTTTGATCGTCTTGGATTTCAATTGATTCACAATGTAACGCACATCGTCACTTGCATCGATGCGAAGCCTGCATTTCGTATATTTTAAGTATTATAATTAACTCCATAATGGAACAAATAATACATATTACTTTAAACCGCATTCACAGATTGCGTTAGCCTCCAAAATTAGCATAGAATCGAAATCTAGCTTCTTGCCAGGAGTATATTTGGGAATTATATCAAAAACTGAAACTCTAAAAATGCCCAAATTATATTTTGTGTACTTTAAATTTGTACTGTATAAAAATTACTTGGATGATAACTTTGCAGTTAACTTCGTTTTTGCCCACAATTGAATAGCTTGCTCTTTATCTTTGCAGCCGGCAGCCAACACACGAGCGATAAAATCAAGCGAATCCGTGTGGCGTTGAAGTTGATTCAAAGATCGAACGTAACATCGAGCAAATGACCAGAAGTATTTCTCAAAAGCCTAAATAAAAGTTAATTAACATTTACCAACATTAAAAAGAATAAATAGGCAACCGCTAGTTTACCACAAATGAAGAACTCTTGTAAAAAATCATGATCATATCCTCCTGGGCAAATGAACACACTAAAGCGGTATATTCGTATAATTTTTTGTTCGACAATGCTAAAGAAACTCTGCAAACAGTTTGAACTATGCAAAATACAATTTAATTAAAATTTTACTATTAATCAGCCATTCAAAACTTTTACCAAATTCTAGAGTGTAATTTACGATCCCATATTTTACAAAAGCGTTTCCAAACTTAACGATACAGTTTCCCATCACTTCAAAGTCTTCTTTGATCTTGGCATCCTCACCTAAAAAAAGATAATAGAATTTAGACAACAATCAAAATAATTAGAAATTAACTGTCATAAATACTGTACCATTCTTTAAAAGATGATTCAAACGATGATCAAAGAGTGAAAAAAAGATTTTCAAAATGACCAACGTTTTGTCATTGCAACTTTTATCTTTGGAAAATTCCCAAGCCAGAAATTCTGATAACAAATTTCCAATTTGATGACAATAAAAGCCAAAGTTATTATTGTTCATCTCGCCCCACGAAGTGTCAAAATTCTTCTTTATCGAATCCCACAAAAATAGTAAAGATTTACTTAGAATTTCGTCATAATCACGGTCATCATTCTTTTCAAGAAAATCTACACATCTACTTATAGAACCTTCAATGATTTTCTTCGATTTCTCATTCATTTTTCCCACAAAATGAAAATGAACAGTTAATTGAAAAGCATGAAAGTTACAATCCCATAACTGCTGCAAATTCGGTTGTTTTTTTAAACACGACGCAAATTTATCCCAACTTTCAACCGTAGCCAACGAGTCAACTTTCCAAACACTCGCATTATTAAGCAGGAGATAAAGCCATCCTCTTAGAAACTCAAATACTGCGGTATAACATAGCAAATTGTGCTCCATCAAGTCAAAATGTAAACAAACTAGCTGAAACGCATCTTGACAATACAACGTCAAAGACGAAAAGTCCGTCTTACCCGTATTAATATAATCAAAAGCAAACCTTTTAGCGCGCTTACATAATTTGGTAAAACTCTCCGCATCTTTTTCACGATTGATGAATTTCAAAGCTGACTTTTGCAGATTGAAGCACACGCTATCATCATCGTCAACTGAGTTCTTTCGCTTCAGGTGTTCGTCAGCCAACTTGGATAAATAAAAACAAGAATTGAGGCAAATACTTTTCGATAATTCATTTCTATGATTCCAGCTTTCGAGATATTTCTCCAGATGATTAGAAGTCGTAATTATCAAATCATATATTTTATCATCGCTTTCGAGATTCTGTAAAATAAATTAATCGTGATTATAAAATACCGTACGAGCAATTTTAATTGTACAAGATAGGCCCCAATACAAATGTTAATATTTTCATCACAAACCTGTTTCGCGAGAAACTCTAACGTCCCGTACAACGCTTTAGTTACTTCTTGCAGCGATTCGTCCGGTTGGATTTGAGCGTCTCTCCACGAACGCTCGTTACAAATTAAGGCAACCTCAATTAAAAATATTGCGTCTCGCAATTCGGCAGTTTTAATTGTTAGCGATACTCTCCGAACAAATGAATGCGCCAACTTCAAAAGCTCGGAATAATTCGACGCTTTCTTTAACTTGGAGGTATGAGCCTGCAACACAACGCACATTAAACAACTACCAATTTATATTAAAATCATTGTTAATTACCTTAACAATAGTATCAAGTTTAGCGTATTCTCTTCGTTTTAGTTTATCTAAAATAACTTCAGTGGTGATGCTCATTTTTTCAATATTTACAAAAAAAATTATTACGACCTGAAAATTTACCAAACACAAACTTCTTAAAAATGTGGCGGACAAATATTAATCGCTTATACTATCGATGTTTCGATGCTAGTAATCGTTTATATCTGATCGTATGCAATTTTAATGAAGAATAATTATCGAAAGTTTAATTTGACATCGATGTTTATCGATAATTGCTCGCCAAATTGAAGCCGCGCAGGTATGGTGGCCCAAAAAAGCCATTCGCATTTACATTACGATATGGAAGCTTCTAAGGCCAACTTCATTCCCAAACGTATCTTATTCCGCCCGGTAAATTTAAATTATTCTTTTAATTTTTTTTTTGTTTTGTTTTTATCAGACAAGCAAATTATTTAATTCTACTGAATTAATTTATAATATTTTTATATGCACTCTCCACAAATTAAATGCATTAGTCTAGATAAGTTTTCCTCAAAGCCAAAAATTTCTTAAACGCGAAACCACAAAAGTGATTGTTTACACATGAAATTCTTTTTACATTAAATACGTATTTTAAAATACAGTATCATCATTTATTTAGAAAAGGCAAATTAGAAGCCCCACTTCACTATTATGACATTTCACAAGCCACTTTTACTTACCGGTATCGTCTAAAAAGTACCTGAAAACTCTTATAATGTCAGAGACTGAGAGTCTCGTAAAACACAACCGGAAGACCCTCTTTCATCACTTTCAATTTATATTGAAGAATCATAGTTTTAAGTAAACAAACACATTATTTTCATTATCTAAAAGAAAGTATAATGGTATCTTAAATATGATTAATATGGTCCTTTCAAAAATACTGTGCAGTAGCCTATATTATCCTTTTCAAACACCTTGTCATTAACGGATGTGATTTAATCCCGAGTCAACTTGGTTGTTAAATTTTCGGTAGCAAAAAAAAAAAAAAAAAATTTTTAAAAAATTATAACAATGATTTAATATTAATAGAGTTGGAGGGTGGAGCTTTGGTTTACTGTACAAATTTAATTCGTTTATAATGAGGCTACAAGGTTTCGTATAAATAATTCTCCATAATTAATAAAAAAAAATTAAAAAATGTAATCTAGCTTTGAGAATTCTGAACTTTCATTTATTAATATTCTATTATCATTCTTGTAAACTACCTGTCATACCTATAAAGATTGTCGTAACCCTCAGAATCGTTTCTAGCTGTGAAATAAAAAAATCAATGCATAATTATAGAGTATTTTTTTAATTATTAAAACCAAGTTTTTATAGTCATGTTACGTACAAAAGTTTTTAAATTATAAGTAATACTGGTACTTGACTTGTAGGAACGATAAATTTTTAAATACAGAACACCGGCATAACCTCAATTGTAAGAATGATAAGAACATGCAACATTGTACATCTAGCCTTCAATTTTTTTTTAAAAAAAACTACAACCACTGTAGTAATATAGCAAAATATATTACCTGAAAAAACGTTTATAAAATATATAGCTTGGTTGTTTTGTTTTTAACGCAAGTTACCGAACAATATAATAAAAAAATTACAAAATCAGTTTCGTGTTATATTTTTCTTTCTCTTCTCAATAGCTTTCAGAACAAAATCGGGTTCCCTGATGGGCAAACCTCGCTCGAATCTCGAATCGACAATCTCCGGGAGCATCGACTGTTTGTAGAAATCATCTAGCTTCGAAAACACTCTTTCCCAGACGGTTCTGTCGCGCCAAATGCGTTCCACGTGAATGCCCCGACGAGTCCAAACCACGAAATCGCAGAACCTCCTGCCCGTAATCTCCAGCTGCCCTTGAATCTGGTAATAATAGTCGTGCCGGGTTCGAAGATACAACCGCGAATTGTTGGCGTCGGTGATGCAGTAGAAACGTTTAAGATGGAGAGGAATTGCCAGAGGATGCAAACGTCGAGCGGCGTAAGGACACCTCACTTCCACGATTCCATCATTTCCTACCAAACCTTTGGGTAAAGCGGCCAAATGACCAAATCTCCGATGAACAAACAAACCGCAGCGAGTGACCGTTTCGTTCGTCAACTTCTCGTAGGCGATGATAGCCTGATACTCGTTCTTTCGTTGGTGTTCCGTGGCTTTAAAGCCGAACATGGAATACGTTTTGGGAATCAAACCTAGCAGTTCTTCCACCAACGGTCTTCGATACGTCGTGTTCCACAGTTTAATAACTCGACCGAAATTGGACGAGGTCAATCGGTTTCGTCTCTCCGGCTCCCACGAACGAATTTCACTCTGTCCGCTCGTTTCTGCCTCTAACAAATCCATCTCCGCCGAAGACAACTGAAGACTATTCAGAAACGATTCGCACTCTGACTCGAATAGAGCAGCGTCCATGTCGTCTGGGTAAGCTTGATTCTCGACGAAATGTTTCGGTGGCTCATAATTCGTATTAGTTTGACACGGAGTTGCCTGGGGAGCTGGTCGTTTCAATATCGTGATAATACGCGGTTCCGCAGCTCCGGCAAGTGGCTCGCCAACACAGTTATTTCTCGCCTTAATTTTGGATAAAACCATTTTTTATCTATATACAAAAATCCTAAAGCATGAATTAAAAAATAAAACTATAACATTTCATTGATTTTATTTATTTTTTTTTAAAGTCAGTTGGTTTGTACGAGCTGTGCCGATGGAAAACGCCCTGAGCTGTGTTTTAAACAAATCATCAATTAAAATAATAATTTTTACTCGTTTACTTGAATTAACTAATTTATAAATCAATTTGTACGTGTCACACATTTATTACATTTTCAAGTTACCTTTTTCGATATTACTTTTTATAAACGTTGCTTTGTAGCCTTTCTTGGCAATCCCAATGGCAACCGAGACTTCAATTTTGATCAAATGAGAAGAAAAATACTGCGAGGTAAACAATCGTCAAAGATTCAACGAGCATACGGACATATTACGTGCACTTACTTTTGAGTTTTCGTTGATTAATTCATTTGCATTTCTGTGGAATACAATTAAAACGATGGTAAGGTGATAGCTGTTTATCTCCCGCTATCAATCTCAATGCGTCTAGTTCAAATGCCATGGTTTCGACTGGTCGAGTAGCTCGACCGGGGCTACCCAACTCGCCACTTGCAACGCCGTTTAAATGGGTCGAGTAGCCGCGTGGACTCGCCCGTTATCCGACATGTGTAAACTACGCTTAACAGATTCTGGAGAGCAAATTTGGCGACTTGAAAGAAACCTCCATAATTTTTGGCATTTTCAAAGAAGAAATTTCGCTTCAGCTCAATCTTTGGTCGCGCCGCGATTGGCTGTAGGCCGCTTGACAACAGCCAAAACTCCGCCTTTTTACGTCACGCAAAGCGTTTTCCCGGCTCTCGATTCTAGAAACTTCTAGAGAAAATATTTTTTGTATTCTTTTTCCGGAATTTTCTAGAGGAGATTCTATTTCCGCTTTCTTCTTCGTCGCCTCGAACGCTGCGATTGGCTATTGCTCGAGAAATTGATACCGGAAACTCCGCCTTTTTACGTCACGCATACATTTTTTTTTTTATTCTATAGTTTCGTAAAAATATTATGAACTTCCGTTTGCTTCGAGCGTTGTGATTGGCTACGCCTCGAAAACTACATTTTGCTGTACAGAAATGGGATCGCGGTGTTTGTTATGGCGGACCAAAAATGGACGAAGAAAGATTCCGAGCTTTTACCAGGACAGTGGACAATAATAATTATTATTGTGCGTACGGTGATATTTTTGAACATTGAACTAACAAAGTATTAAGCGCGTACGTGTTAAACAACAACAACAGTGGCTGCGCGGCTATGACGAAGTGTTTGTGAGTTTCGGCGAAAAACATTGACATTATGGCGGCAGCGTCTTCTTCGTCTGAGCTCGTTGACGGTGATGGCGTCGAACCGCGCCCGCCGAGAGCTTAATCATTCGCCATGGGCGCCAACTCTTGCATTCATCGGATGAGACCCTGTTCTTCATCAAACAAACTGCAGTAAGTTAATTTTTCTAAAATTAAATAAATGTTGACTTTCTCGATGTGTAAGAAATATTTTGTTACGATTATGCGGCGTTCGATGCATCAGCTATTTTGAGAGATGCCGGCGTTTGGCGCGAAGACTCCCGCGATAATTTTTTCTCTCCTCCCTACCGTGAGAATTTCGATCAGCGCCGGCTTAGCTCTTATCTCGCTCGCACAATAAATGAAGAAAAATAACATTGAGCTGTTAAATTGCAATTTAATAATTTTTTTTTTATACGTGTATTAAATTTTAAAAGTTTATTTATGGCATTATCATTTTGATACCTGCGCGTAAGGCTGGAACTTGCGTTGATTTGAATGGGAATTAAACACAACGTCAAATTAAAGATGTAGAGAGTAAGCTAAAAAAAATTATTTTTAACTGTTTATTTGGACTGTTATTCCGTGATTATAACATCTGTTTAATGTTTATTAAAGCAAAGTGAAAATGTGTATGTAAATTGCGTTATATATGTATAGCATGATACCGTAAGTTTATTATAATTACGCAGTATTAATTTGTAAGGAGTGGAATTACAGTGAAAAGTAGATTGGGGAAAAGTGCATTCCAGTTTGAAGCTTAATTTAATTAGAAATAATGCGCTACGTATTATTAATTTTAGTTATTTTTGCGAGTACAGTAATTAATTTTACGCACTCGTTGAATATAGTTTTGCTATCATCTACCACCAATTAAACTGCCCCCAATTAATCTCACGATAGAAAAGTCCTGAAATAGAATGATAATAGATTTGCGTAGTTTTGTTTTATTTTGAAAATTGAATAGTTATTTACCTCAATTAAAGGTTTCTCCGTCATCACTTTCATTAATAATTTGAGAAGATGATTTTTTGAATGCGAACTCTCGCAAATTCAATGCCGTTCACTTATTTTTTTTTTATTATTTTTTTTTTAATAGTACCGGTATATAAAATTAGAATTTTTTTTTATTGTTTTTGATAATTAACTCGAGACGAATGTTTGTTTAATTTCGTGTTTTTGGGTTGTTTTTTAATCCGTTTTAAACGTTGGTACGTCACCGCGCTGATTGATAGCCCGATTTGTACCTCCGATTGCGCTCAAAGCATCTTCCAACTACAAACGTATTATTACCCAGAGTGAATTACGATTAACAGCTGTAGATATTAATTAAAATAAATTTTATTACTGTTATTGAAGACACTTTTTTTTGTAGCACTCGCTTATAGATACAGGCGGCCCTCGACTTACGCTCTTAATTGGTTCCTAGCCATCGTGCGTAAGTCGAAATGAGCGTAAGTCGAGGGATCCAAAA
>JAQGAZ010001875.1:0-23329 GCA_034692225.1 Polydesmus complanatus | reverse complement strand
AAATAAATAAATGAGAGGGTTTTGCGGACCTTTCTTTATTTAGGAATCGAGTTCATTACCTATTTTGAATCCGGTTTCAAAATAATTTATTTACTTCTTAAAAACTGATTTTTTTTTCCTTCTCGGTATTGTACAATCATTTTTCTTTCTTCTTCTTATTTAAAAAAAAAAAAAAAAAAAAAAAGATTTCCTATACATATCGTTTTTTGTAGTAATACATTTTCCTTAGTTAAACAATGAGCTTTTTCGCTCTCACAACGAGTATCCATGTCGTCAAAAATTTTAACAACAGTTAAAAAATAAAAAGAATTTTTTCTAAACAATTTTTTTTTTTTTGCTGTTTCGAACTGTTGGGGATTGTTATTTCGTCTCAATCTTAACTACCACGAGCGAAGATAATATTCGAAAAGTTAATGATTTTTTGTTGTTGTTTTTTCCTTTCATAACCGGTAAGAGTCTGGCGGAGACAAGTAAAAAAAAAAAAAGTCATCATAGTTCATCTTCAAATTAATCACGGTGATGTTAATGGGAGCCTTAAAAAACCGCAACAAAAAAATATTATATAGAAAATAAACCCCCGAAAAAAATTAATACTCGGAGTAATAATAATAATGACCTAAGTTGTTAATTGCGTGTGTTTTGCAGACATAAGATTCGTTCATAAAGAAGTTTTTTTTTATTATAACCCATTTTATATTTTATTTTAAAATAAAACTAAATGAACTTCAACTAATTAAAACGAAATAAAAAAATTCCTTTTAATTGCACGTTAATTTAAATTTTTTTTCTTCAATTTCCTTCTTCTAAATCCAATTTCATTAATTTATTGAGCAATAATTTTTAAATAAATTCCCATCATTTGTTTTATTGATTTAATTTTGAAACTCATTACAGTATTTTCATTTTATTTCCGCCTTTTAAACGCCGGTCAACGTTACGAGAACATAAAAACATTTGATAAAAATTTTAATTTTATACAGATATATTTTTAATAAAAATTTTGATTTAAATAAATTTAAAATTTTAAAAATCTGTATTTTACATATTAAAAAAAAAAAAAACCATTAATAATTACAAACGTCACAAAATTAATTTTATTTCTCCCCTCTCCTCATCAAAAACGAAATGTCTTAGGTTTCACGAGAGCGAAACGTTTCTCGGAACTAATAATTCTCCCTCAGGTGTTGACCCATCATGTTCCACATTCTGATGAAACGTTGAGGGTGTCCCAAGTAGCCCCCTACAGTAACTATCCATCCGTCTTTCATGCGTTGATGACGATGAAAAGGAGAGGAAACGATAACGAATAATTACGCAGGAATGGAACGCTTATTAATATCTCACCTACGGCTAAATAAACGGATGATTAACAGCTTACGTAACCTAATAGGGGAGAAATAATAATAATAAAAAAATACAACCGATAACTTTCGGTTAAAAGCTTAACCACCAATAATACACTTTCTTCCAAAAATGATTAGCAGCAAAAATTTATGTAAAATGGCACCTAAGCGTCACCGTAGGAAAAATACCTTCGAAGAGGTTTTCGATTAAATAATGCTTATAAATTGCTTAGGTGGAAATAATTTAATTTAACTTTGAAATTTTTTCATGAATTCAGCGGAAGATCAGCGGGTGCTTTAAAATGTAAAAAAAAAAAAAAATAATAAATTACCATCATTTTACTCGATATTAATTTAATATTAAATAATCGAAATTGTAACTTTAAATTCCACATTTTAAAAAAAAAATTTAAAAACGGTACCAACCGTACGTTTTACGTTCTTAAATAGCCTACGAGTATAAAAAAAAATTTAATCGCACGCTATTAAAAATTTTTCAATTTCTCTCCGCTAACAATAAAAATTGTTAATACGGAAATTTCCTAATTTCAAAACTCGTTTGTTACATAACAGGAAGGATAAACATTTTCCTAGCGAGAGCAGGAAGCGCGACCTGGTGTTGGCTTTTGACTTCTATTTTTTCGGAAAAATGAGGCTCTTCGAGACGATAAAAAAAAATCATCCAAGTCCTCAATACTTCTCATTAAAATGAGTTAAAATTCTCAAAACAATAGAAAGGTAAAAGGGGTGGGTGGAGGGGAAAGATGGAAGTTATTTAGTGATGAGAGAAACGAAAACACGCTGAAAATGCACGCACCAAATTGACTAGAAGAAGAAAAAAAGGAGTAGACTCAATAGAGATGAGCGAAAGATAATAGGAAAACGAAGGGTCTGAAAAGTCGTAAAAACGGGTCTCGAAATCGGGTCAAGGGTTGGGTTTCAAGTGGAATCTTAACTCTCAAAGTTAAGGCCTCCTCCTACTCCTCCTTCCTTAAGCCCTACTGAGCTATTAACACACTGCCCACACGTGAAATTTAAGGGAAAGTCAAAAAAAAAAAAAATTTGTCAACCATTTTGAACACTCCTACATATATGAATTTATAAAAAGCAAAAATGGGAATAGTAAACATAAAATGTATGAGGAATTGAAAGTGAGTCAGTCTTCGAATTAATTCCGTCTCGACCAACAAACAAACAAACAAACACGCCTTACTTGGTGAATAGAAACAACGAAAAGTGCGCGGGAATTTTAATAGGAGCGAAAGATAAAAAGAAAGGGATCGCCCCCTACTACAAAATTATTTTAAAGATTTTTCAAGGTGGAGAAAATTTTTACGAGTTAAAATGATGAGAAGTTCAATTTACATAAATATTATGTGATCGCAATGCCACCCAACCTTTTTTTTTTTTCTCGCTTAACCAATCAATTTTGTGAACACCTGAATAATTGATTTTTATTCACTTCTGGCGAAACGCCTTTCGCATTCTCCAAAATGACGTCACTGGGTTCGTTCTAAGAAACGGTATACAATCAATAATAACTATTGCGGGGGGAGAGAATTTAGCGGAAAACCACTTAAAACGTCAATTATTAATAGAATTTAAAACTAATTCAGTTGGGTACATTTTTTACGGACACCATGTACAAAAGTTTTTTGCGGACGTTTTAAACTTTGTATTTTTTTTATTGCTGTTATTAATTTGAAATAATAGTTAGAATTTCTATCTGTCTATTTAATTATATTTCTACATTCTTCTTCGAAGACATATTTCAATAATTAAAAAAAAAATTATTAAAAAGAAGTTGGTTAATTTTTTTTTCTATGTCGTATAATGCGAAATTAGTTTATGGTTTTTTCTTTCTAAAAGCTTTAATATATTTTTACCGATGAAGCGAAACGACAAAGTTGAATGAGGACACGTGTTTTTGTGTCACTTTTTTTTTTTTTTTTTGTCTATAAAATTGCTCTTGGCTTGCATTTAGCTTCCACATTTTTCTATTATAAAATTTCTCCTAAAAATTCCTCCATACATCATTTTCTCCCTCGAACAATACGAGAAATAGAAAGGTCATTCAGGATGCTCAATCTCAATTTTCTTCTTCTTCTTCTTAATTTTATAACTTTTTTTTTTTAAACATTAAAAAAAAAAAAGTCAAAAAGTTCGCTACAAAAATGTGAAACGAGCAAACCGGTTCCGGCAGTGACGTCACTCGCTTTTTGACCCACATCCGCGATTCTCATTCCATCTTTGGGGAGAGAGAATTCACTATCACCGATCTTTCTCGATTTGTTCGATTTTTTAATAACAAAAACTCATCCTTTTTTTCCTTCCTCCACCATTCAAATCATCGTTTAATTTTCATACGGTAAACGCTTAAACGAAACAGAGAGTTCAATGAACACTTTCTTCGGGCTTGCGCCATTTGATCACAATGCGGTTAAACGAATTTTTTTTCAAACTAAATATAATAATAAATTTTTTTTTATATACCTCTGTAAATGAGGTTTAATCGACGCTACAAAACCTCTCTCTCTCTCTCATCATAATTTACGAATTTATCGAATGTAAACACTCGACCTAGTTATTATTTTTTTTTTTTTGGTTAAGACGTGTTAAGTAAGAACCGCTGGTGCTGGAGGAGGAGGAGCGTCTTCCATAGTAGCCACCATAATAGGTCGAGGTGACACTCGATCAATGCGTTTCGCTGAATCATTTACTACTCGTTTGATCGGAAGTGATTTTTAATCGCAGATAGATTACAAATATTTTTTCTATTCAAAATCACTCACTTCCGATTGACGCGTGTTACACCCAAGGCTATTATTGCAACCGCATATTTCTTTTTTTATTACTAACTTCAACCCTTTTTTTTTTTTTTAATTTTTTTTTTTTTTTGTATTAATTAATTCGAGTGACATTGTTTATTTATATTTTTTTTTTCTTTGATTGGAGGTGATTGATCTTTTTAAAAAAGCGACTAATCAAACGTCAACCTCATTTTAACTTTTATAAATTTTTGGTGTCGCCATTTTTGTAGTTCCAACAATTATTTCCGATTAATAATATAGTATGGAGTATAAGGTTAGAAGAAACATCGTAAAAATCGATAGTTAAAATTTTTTTGTTTCAATTTTAGAAAGAAAATAAAAATTTTTTTTTCCAGAATTTAAAATAACTATTATTAAGTTACAAATAATTTTTTTTATTGCCTCGCAATAATAATAGAGAAAAACAGGTTAAAAAATTTTAACGTACGAATTTCAATACTAAAATATTATTAGTAAAAAAAAAAAATTTGGTGGAAATTTATTCGGCTTAGAAAAACGATGTAATTTGTTGATGTTTTTTTATTGGTTAAAATAGTGTTGGGCAATGTTTTAATTGACTCGTTATCAAATACTGTACTTTTTTTTTTTAAATCGTATTAGAGCAGATGATAAAACAGTTTTTATAATCCGAATAAGAATAATGTGGTGGTTTGTTATGTTAAACAGTTTTCCTTTCCTTTGATTTTTTTCTTGATTATTTTATGTCAATAAAAAAAAATCTTTTAAGTCAAAAGAATGTTTTTTAAGTTATGTTAAACTTGATATAAAATCGCTTTTTGCTGTTGTCTTTTCCCACTTATTTTCCATGTATTAACACGCGAACGAGTTAAATATGCATGTAAAAATGTGGTTTGTAACATTTAAATTTTGTTTTCGCACCAAAAGAGGGGAAGAGTAGAAAATTCTTTAAATAAGTAAAATAAATGCAGCAAATATTTAAATTAATGTGCAGATGGTTTCCTGATGTAAAATTAAAGCGCAAAATATATTACAGTAATCTGCTTAATGCTTTTTAAAATACTCAACGCATTTCAACACGGTTCAATATAAAAATTAACTCATTTATGGTTGCCACCACAAAAACTAATCTTACTTAAATCTCGTTTTATATACCGTATTATTTCAAAATAAAAGTCGTTTTTTAAGTTACTAAGCTACCTAAATTTTGATTGTTGAAACTTCCTTCAGGTGACAATTTTTCATTCTCGTTGCCACTCAAATTTTAAACTAAGATTTAAGCCGTTAAATCTAGGTTAAGGAATCTGGTAAATCCCCACTGATTTAATTCTATTTAATCCTTGTTTAACACCTAAACAATGTAAATCCAAAAAGTTTAGATTCAAAAAAAAAATCATAGTTTGTTGACATTTAATCTCATTTAGAGAAATCTCTCATATTTTGTTGCTACCGGTACCCAAAATTGTTGATACGCGATACAATTCTGAAAATTTGAGATAAAAGAAGACTTCTAGGAAGCACATATTAAACTGTACTCGTTTTTAATCTCGTTTCAAAAAAAGTCGATTAAAACCTTAAAAAAAAATTATGTGTGCCAAATTCTATGAAAATTGAGCACTTTCATTACAGAATCGCAGAAATCTTTTTAACCGCCAAATCAACCGACTAATAACGCTAATTATATTATTTATTCCGTCTGCTTCAAAAAATTTTTTTGTATAAACTATTAAGATTTAGATCTCAAATTTTTCAACAAAAAAAAAAAAAAAAAAAAAAAAAAAAAAAACGAATGCGCGCAGGAAGTGAAAAGTCATCAATAGTACCGCACGTTGAATTACCCCAACATAAAAGAGAGAAATCTTTCCGGATTATTCAGACATTCAAAAAAGAAAATTGTATGAATCTCGTTTTTTAGTCAACCGGTAAATCTCGAAAACCATCACTAAAACTCGTTTCTCATCCTTCTCTAAATACAAAATTTAAATAAAAAAAAATATCGAAACCACGGAAAATATAGTACAATCGTGCGCATCTCGTTGTGTGCGATCTATGCCACCGATCTGCACGTACAATACCCGAGTGCGCGCACGTACAGTGCACGAGTATAATTATTTGAATGGGGAGGGAGGGGGAGGAAAAAAGAAACAAAAGTGGAAATGACGTAGAACATTTTAAGAACGAGTGTTTTCACACTCTACGTATTGCACGTGCTTCGTGTCGTTCGCACGTACAATGATGGCAATGGAGAACACCATTAATGAAAAGTAAAAACCGCAGTAATATTACTCAACTGTTACCTAAACAGAAATTCACGATTAATTCACTTTTGAAATTTTGCTTTTATTTAAAAGAACAGAAAAACTAGGTGTAAAATTAGAACTGAAGAATTTGAAGTAAAAATTTTTGTAATGCATTTTATAACAATAAAATGTCGATATAACAAATTTATGGGACTAAATAAAATTTTTTTTTTTGGTTCAATGATCAAAATAAGACCATTCAATTTCATAATGAAAAATAAATTTCAAAAAAAAAAAAAAAAACTGTCTCCAAAATATGAGAAAAAGTTGCGAATTTTTTTAGTTTAAAAATTAAATTTCTTATCAATTTAAAAAAAAAAAAAATAAATAATTTAATTAGAATATTTTAATCGAAATTTAAAAATCATAAATTTATAATTTAAAAAAATTATTTAACAAAAAAATATTTTTTTTAATGAAATAAACTGAGTTCAAATTTTCGAACTGTAAAATTAAACAAAACAAAAAAATAACTTAAACATAGCAACTTGTATTTAGTATTTAAAAAAAAAATAACGCAAAATACCGGTACCATTAAATTAAAAAATTTAAAAAAAAAAAAAATCAAATTTAAAATATTTAAACAGAAAAAATTTTCTATAAACTGATAAAAACTTCGAAATGTGGAAATACTATTTTTAAATTATGAGAAATCTTTACTTTACATTTTATCTTTCTTAACCTTAAAAAAAAACACCCCTCATGTAATGCTAATAGCCAAAAAAAGATTTTTAATAATAATTGCTCATTAAATTATTTTTCAATAGCAAAAGTCATTGAAGATTCTAATAATAACAGTTACTACTACTGTTTTGTTTATAATAATATACAGTATTTGATGACATCATCACGGCCATCATTCAAGGTCCATTAGCTCTTATCTTGCTCAACGTCCATTATTCTTATCAAATATTTCATATTTAATAATAATAAAAAAAACAAACACAGGAAGGCCGAGTGTAATGGGTGTCATAATAATTATTACATTATTATGTGGTACGGGCCAAACCAAGGTAAAACGTGATTAAATCAGCAGCAGCACCTGTAATGTAATATTTTTCAAGTAACCCATTACATTCCATTAAACAAAAAAAAAAAAATTTAATGCCACAAAACTTATAATATACCCGGTACATTAATAATACTGTAATAATAATAAAAAAAAATTTTTGAAGGAAAATTCTCCATCCGGGTCACACTGTACGTAATAAAATTTTTATTATTCGTGATTAAATCGAACCCAAAACATTTCGAAAAAATATATATAATTTTTTTTTTCTTTCCACGAGAATAACAAAAAAAAAAAATTAGCACGTTTTTATTTACTTTGTAATATTTTATTAAGCATTGTTATTTTGATTGTAATCGTTACGAATGCTTACTTTAACTCGTGTAACTTTTATGATTAAACTATAGGAACACAAACAGGTGTGACCTAAGTACGTCGGATCAGGTGCGCGTGCATAACCCATATGAAACGAGCTTTTTTGAAGATCACGTGAAACCACCCGCTCGTTTCACCTGCGAATAATATGATATGACCAAAAAAAAAATATATGTTATAAATTACAATTATTATTATTTGGTTGTCTCGGATATTAAATGACAAGCTTCAACCTCTGTGTTTGTTTAACACGTGTTCATCAAAAATCACGTGTGTAGACTAGAAATCAGATCTCGCACATGCTCCGCTCCAATCAATCCCCCTTCAATTATCTCTACTTTTAGAAAATAAAACTCCAATTACAGCAAACAATATTTTTCTCACATTTGGTGAAGTGATTTTGAGTTTACAATTTGTTTCTTGAGTTTTAAAATTGGTTTTTGATTTTAAAAATTGGTTTTGAGTTTAAAAATTGATTTTGAGTTTAAAAATTGATTTTGAGTTTAAAAATTGATTTTGAGTTTAAAAATTGGTTTTTGATTTTAGGTTTAGCAATAATTTTTTTTCAGTTCTTATATTGTCGGGAGTTTGGAATTTATTGTTGCATTGATGTAAAATAATTATAAATGAATCGATAAATTCCAAACTCTGACGACATACTGTAAGAAGTGCACACTCAAGCATAAGAATAAGGAGAAAAAAAAAAAGCTTAACCGCAAAATTTCGATTGCATAAATTCAACTGCAGTCGACAAGTTTAAAAACTCAAAAAGTTTAAAAATTTAATTACCGCATATAATTTTTAATTGAGACGGCTTTAACGTTCGATAATCGACCATTCTTTTTCTCATCCTCCAATCTAGTTATCCGAAAACCGAAAATGATTTAAATTGGAAGTTCCGCTGTATTTTTTTTTTTTTTTTTTTTTTGGTTCCTTTCGATTTTGTAAGATGCGCGAATCGATTGCACACAACAACACATCCAATAAAAAAAGTCGATCGAGACAAAGCTCTAATCGAGCGCGTAATTCGCGTGAAAGTGGTATTGAAAGTAAGTTGAACGCCCTCTTCATAATATTATTTCCTTAAAAAATAATTAAGTTAGCTGCAGTTACGCCAATTATATCTGAGATAGCGAGCGGAAGTGCGTTTCGGCATGGGCTCCCATTGTTTCTGTCTCGTGTCCCACTTTTTCTCTCACCGACTCAAGCTTTAAAATAATTCGGACAAATATTGAAACATACTCAAATTCCCCCTCCTCCCCTTTTTAACTCAATCGGGATGTTTGTGCATAAACAAAAAGGCAAGGTCAGTCAATTCAACAAACACGCGCAGCAGAAATCGCCTTGAAGTGTCTTTTCTTTTTTAAGATACCGGTAATAATAATTATTGTCTTTCGTACACAAAAACGACGTTTCCGTTTCCGAAAATGTCGAAGAAAAATATTATAAACAAAAAAAAAAAAAAAAGAAGAATAAACACACGACCTTAAAAAGTTATCATAAAATAACATGATTTGTTAATCGCATAAATTTGTTTACAATCGCGTTTTCCGGTGAAAATGTCGGTAAAGCGAAACCCTCTTAAAAGATGAGGAGTGAGTCATTTTCTTCAGGTTTTTGTTGAATTATTCAATAAACATTAGGATAAATGAAAAGTTAAAATTATTTCCGGCTTTTTAACTACCACCATTACTGTCATAATGCACAATCAAAATACAATAATTAAGTCTTCAAAATTTCTCTGGCGCTGACGAAATTGGCATTATAGGACCTACAGGGTGTCCGTAAAAAAAAAGATAATAATAATAATAATAAAACCTTTTCATAATTTAAATGTGTGAATGCCACATGGAAAAACTTTACTTTAATTAATTTTTTTAAATTTAAAAAAAAAAACCCAATTGTTAATTTTTTTTTATTTATTTACAACATTGATTTAAAGGTAAAATTTAAATTCTTCAAACTTAAATTTCAAATCAAATTGTATGCAAATAAATAAAATATTGTTATTGTAGTGTGAATAGTCCCTGAACTCAATTTCCATTTTCATACGTTTAATACGACCATTAAAATACCTTTTCAGCCATTTTTTTTTTTTATTTCTTTCGTTGCTTGTTTGTTTTTGTGTATTTCGGTAGGCTTCTTGAAAGATGAAAACAGCTGAGTGCGCATCAAATAGACTGATATTTACGTGGGCTATTAAGCACTACATGAAGTAGGATAGAAACGAAACCACGCCCACCCCCTGCGCATTCCCCAACTGCGTTTTGAAAAACAATCATTATGATTATTAGGAAGAAGTAAATAAATAAAAAAAAAAAAAAAAGAGCAAGAAACTCGCAGTTAATTTTACAGTCCGAACAATAAATTGACACAGTTCGAAGAGAAAATAATAATCATTTTCACTGAGAGTTTTTTTTTTTCTTTCATATAATATAAAATATGCAAACTTACAATTAAACGTTATCAACGAGATAAAAAGTGAAATTTAAGCGTACAACGTATTATTTACTGGTCTAATAAAAATACGCCGGTTAACAATATTTTTTAAAACTTGTTATTTAAATTATTTTTATTACGTGATAGCAGTTTATTAGATGTTTCTATCGGGGCAATTTGCATTTTAACTACTTAAATAATTAAATTAAACATCGAAATAAAATTATGGAATTAGTTTTTAACATTAATTTCGTTTTTAAAATGGGATTTTAAACCCAAAAAAGTATCAATTATGCATTCAGTAAAATTAATACTGTATAAAAATTTAACTTATTAAGGAATAAGATCCTAATAAGGGCGTAACTTGGTTGCATTAAATTTTAGAAATGCGGTGTAATGAGGTTTTTGGCTAAACTGAGAATTTCGTTATAATGCAAATATTGCCAACATTAAAATTGCGGTGGATTGAAAAATTAATTGCACCGGTAATTATACCGCTGTAACATAATTACCTCTATGAGGTGGCACTTAATAAATTCAATTCAAAATTAAAAACTTCCGATACTAGAAATTGCGTTGTAAATTCTATTTCGCTCTACTGAAAATTGCTTTATTCTAAAAAATTCGTTGTACTAGTATTGAAAAATTCGTTACCCTGGATGTTTCCTTGTACTTAGAATTACGGTATTATAATGGCGGTAAATGCCGTTTTTATGCCGACATTTCCCACCTTTTCGAGCAAATTTTCTGACGTTTCGGTCGCAAATATCAAGGTATATTAGATGAATTAAGCTGAATAATATTAAAATAAAATTCAACTAAATTCTTGAAATAGACTATTGATAAAATATGTAATTAGTATAACGTGTAACATTAAAATAACAACGAAAGTAAAACGTAACCTTAATTTTATTTTTTGAAAAAAATAAATAATGTAATTAGTTTAAAAATCTAAATTTATTAGTACATTAATTTTCAAAAATTGCGAATTGAAACAATAAACAAAATGCATTAATAATATTTGTTCCTACTTTTACTAATTTAAATTTTATTTCAATGCAATTTTTTTTACATATATAAATAAAAAGCGAAAGTCGAAAAAAACTTTTTAATTCTATAATTTAAAAAAATTAAAAGTGCGATCTAAATGTTGGCAGCACTGCCACCCCCCGTTGTGAATTAAAACTACACGTAGGCTACATATGAAAACACACGAATAAAATAAATTACCGAAACGTTTTTGGTGCGAAACGTGTGAAAGTGTTAAAAATGTCGAACAATAAAAATAATAAAATCTAAAAAAAAAAACACAACCGATTAATTGAAATTCCGCTGATATATTTAAATGAGTCCTCGATTCACCCGTACAATAATTCCACACACACATAAAAAAAATCAACAACTCTCCACACCAAAAGGTTTCCGGATATGAAAAAAAAAAAAGCGCTTTCGGTCATCTTATCTGTCCGAAAAATTAAGGAACGTCCGACTTTTTTTTTTTTAATATGATTTGGGCATTAACACCATGACCTACTATCATGTCTTTGACAGTGTTACACAACAACTTTTACACCAGGCGCAAAAATTAACGTCACCATGCACGCGCGCGCTCGCACTTCCTTTCGCTTCCAAAAACAACATTTTTCACCCCAAATTTTTTAAATCTCTCGTCATCGTTTTTTTTTTTTTGCATCGCGGATGACAAACGTTACAACTTCCATTTTTAACGCATTCCGACACGATTTCGTTATGGTTAACGCATCACCAAAAAAAAAAAAAATCGATAAATGATCGGTTTGACATCAACATCCGCTTTGCTTAACGTTTAAAGAAGAATATTATTAATTACTAAAACGCTATTAATTTTATTCCACGGTCATTAACTAATTATCATAACGTAAACGTTTAACCTCGTGGTCAGCGAAAATTTAAAATTCAGCCAAAAAAAAAAAAAAAAATTACGTCACTCATAACTAAAAATGCGCGAAAAACTTATAAAAAAACTCGTCATTAGACATTTTGCGAATAATTCTTATAAGTTTGATCCCAATTTGACGTCACGACGAAGCAGTCATAGACTGATAAGGCGTTTGTCGTTACACTCAAAAGTCTCAAAAGCGAGTGGAGGCCACAAAGATGAATGCTCAAACTAAGCCAAAGAAAAAGTTGATCTCCGGCTCAATTTTAAGATCAGTTTGTAAGAAGATTGGGCCATCAATATTCCTAAAAAAAAAATAAAGACATTTTCGTAATCTTACGAGGGATAAGAGCGCTTATCTCCCCCTCGAAACGCACGTCACGAATTACGGTGGGAAATCACTAGATAAAACCTTAATAAAAAAATTATGTTCTAACTGAGTGCAATTTTCAAGTTATATATTTTTTAAAAAAAAAAAAAAAAATTCGAACCGGATGTTGATGGTTCGCATGCTTTAATAAAGTGAAGATGAGTGTAGGCTACTAGTGCGACACCGTATAAAGCAATTTTAAAAAAAGTAATTTAAATTTTTTTTTTGAAGTAAAAGCTGCATAGTTTAATATTTACTTAGTGACACACATGTAGTTTTTGTGTTCAGTAAAGCGAAAATATTACAAAAAGGGCAGAGAAAACGTTTTTTTTTTTTTTATAATACAGTAATGAAAAGTGCATGTGGAGTTGAGCAACGATTCGAAACGGCAAACTTATTTTGTTTCTCTTCCCACCGTTACCAACCCCTACCTATTCAACCCTTTTGTCCCTCGACTCTCAACTCCAGCTTTTCTTTTAATAGTATTAATAATAATAATAAAAAAAAAGGGTCACACGAGCACATCACCTGAGTAGAAAGTAAATTAGAAGGTAACGTCTTACGTCACACACATACACTCTCGGATGAATGAGTCGATGAGAAGAAACACAACCAAAAATGTTCAATTCAACGGCGCAATTAATAATAATAATAATAAAAAAATGAAAATAAAAATGCTGTTTTATATATAAAATTAATATAATAAAAATTCTCACAAATTTTTTTTTTAAAGAAAAAGTATTCAAAGAAACAATAAAAATAACAGCGAAAATAAAGTGGCCTACGAGTAGTTTTTATAAAAAAAAAAATAATAATAATAAACATTAACATAGACTTTTCGTATTCAACTTTTGGAATATTCATTTTGATTGGTAAACCTAGAAATTGCAAAACCATTTTTTCCATCAAAGATCTAGATTTAATCTGAGTTTGATTTAATGGTTTGGAATTTTCGTCATAGCGTTTGAAGGTACCAACGCTATTTTGAAAACGTAATTTTGGTAATAAAAAAATATAATGTCATTTTACAAAAATATTTTTTTGCTGTTGTCAATAAAACTTCAAGTTCGAATTTTCGATTTCAACGATTTTACAGTGCAGTTTTTTATTTGCATATCTACTTTTTTTTTAAAAAAAAAAAAAAATATTTGAGTCGGCACGAATTTTGGAAAATTGGGTTTTTGCAATATTTTCACACTGTAATTTAAGGCAAAAATAATCACATAAATTAATATTTAAATTTTAAAAAAATCATTGTTGTCTTCCACTTTTAATGCAATTCAGTTGTCTAAATCTACATCTTCTCTTCTTCTTTTTTTTTAAAAAAGTACCGCAATTAATTATCTGAGGTGTTGATAACAATAATGAATTAAAAATCTAGAAAACTCCAACTTCTCGTGTTTTGCTTTTTAAAAAACCTCACATTAAATAATTAAATACAATTTAATTCACTGTAGCTCCAAACCCTTCGCTACAACTAAAAATTAAAAATATATACAGTACATTCATTTAAATAAAATTAAAAAATTTTAAATACCGGTACTAAGGCTAATTTTTATTTTGGAAGTTATCCAATTTTTGATGGTTGAATTAATACCTGAAAGAGATTCCCACTCCTTACAAGTTCTCTTCTCTAAAAACCAAAAGTGACTGTGTGAATTGTCTTTGAAATATAGAGCCACTTAATCCAGTTAATACAAAAATAACAAGGAAGAAGACTGATTACACACGTATTTTTATTACAATCGTGTGATTTTGTTGTCAAAATATCTTTTAGAAAACAAACCGCATAAGAGAGAGAGTTAGTCAAAATCTCTCTCACTCCCCGATCCGTCGCGATAAACACCAACCTGTTTTTCTTATTGTTCGACAGATATAAAAGCCAATAATAACAATAATAATGATAATAATAATCATAAGTATAAGTCAGTGTAACAGCTGCGCTCGTTTCTCTAATCTCCCGAAAAAAATCTCTAAAAATATTTTTTTCCATCTTTCTGTGGTTTTATGTGTGAAATTAGCAGCCCCCCGAAAAAGAGATCGAAATCAAAAGAATAATAATAATAAAAAAAAAAAATACACACAACATTTTCCTCTCCCAAAAAACTTTCTAATAACAATAATAATAATATTCAACAGGTTTTCATGTTTAAAACATCATCACTCCTCTCACTCACTCTCTCATTTTGAAATTCATCGCGTTGAACCAACGCGCACGTGTACGCCGAATATTTGAATCGGGAAAAAACGAAAAAAACAGTCAACAGAGTTCACGACCTAAACAACGAATAAAGATTTACGCATGCGCCGTTGGAATCAAAAAAACATTTCTTCTTCCTCTCTCTCCCAAACACTTGTTTTTTTTTTTTTTTCTTTCTTTCCGGTGAATTTCACCGAACGAAAGTTCCTCTCTCGCATGCGGAGAAGGTGCAAAAGAGCGTTCAATGACACTCTACCATTAGCCCACTTCCAGTCCACCCTACTACTACCTGTTAATAGGAAACCAATCGGCACAATTGGAAAATAATCACAATTTTTTATGATTACTCAATCTTTTTTAAAAAAAAAAAATAATCAAAAAAATAATTTATTAATAAAACCAAAAAAAAAAAAAAAATTGGAAGAAAATAAAACGAAAAAAAAAAAATCGTGAAATATGAAATGGTTGGTGCAATAATAATTATGTAGATGAGCAATTTAGATTAGAAATTGCATTGTGTGTGTGTGTGTCGGTCGGAGTAAAACTAATTATTCAGTTCCCTTCGGAAGATTTTTGACCTTTATAACACTGTATAATAATAATAATTTTTTTCTTAAGGGAGAGAACGTGACGTCAGTGGAGAATTGAGAACGTTTGACAGCCTTGCCCCCTATTTACTTTCTAATTAAAGGTTCATCAGGAATCTCTCTCTCTCTCAGCGTTGGTGTCGCCTAATCTTTTTCTATTTATGGGGTGGTGGTAGGGTATGTTAGCGCGTGTACTACTGGGTACGCAAATACAGTCTCGAAAAGTTAAAGAGAAGGAAACTTTGACGTTAACTTAAATGACCTGTTAAAGCAGGGTCGCATTCGTACCAAAAAATTATTTTCATATCAAAATAAAAAAAATATATTTTGACTAGGGAATAATACGGCACCGTATAATATTATAATATTGTACGGTACTCTGTATGTTTCGATCGTGTCAAACCAATTATTATTGTTATTTATTATACGGGTACTGTTTATTAAATGATATCCACACGCACACTCGACTTTTATTAAAATTTGAATTTAATAAAAAAAAAATAAATAACCCTGTAGCTATATTCAACGATTGCAAAATACAAAACGAGTGTACTGTTGTTCAACTAAAATAATTTTTTTAATTACACTTTAAAAAAAATAAATAAATAAAATTTGCGTCACTCGAGTTGGTCATATGAGGGAAAACACATAGAAATGTGAATACAGTTAATAGGCTAGATTGTATTTTTTCGCAATTCTTTTATCCTAGAACTTGCTTAGACTGTTGTATTTTATTGCAATGAAATTTTACTTATAAAACCAACGAAAGCGGTTCCTTTGCAAATTTTCTACTACACGTATCCCCCATTTAAAATGTTTGAATTAATTTTAAATAGAGTGTAAAAACGAAAATGTTTACAAAATTTTAAATGTAAACAAATATTAAAAAAAAAAAAAAAAAAGAAAAGAAAAAAATCATTTCAAATTTAAATAAAAAATAAAATAAAGTTTATTATTATAATTTAATTACGAATTGACAAAAGACTTCCTGGAGAAAGAAAAAGAAAAAAAAAAGTACCGTAATTTTCTTAATGATTTAAAAATAACAATGGTCAAACATTTTTTAAATAACTCATATTTCTGTGTTTAATTTCTCTTGTTTAAAAATTATTTTTTCTTTCATTTATTACTATTAAAATTCAATTGCTTTAATAATAACAAGAAAAAAAAAATATTTCCTGCGTGTTTACTGAACAATTTTTTTTACGAGCTACACAATAAATAAACTGTTTAATAAAAATGAATGAAATTTATTTATGCCTTTTGTATACTGTACTGTAATTATATTTTTAAAAAAAAAACTATACCGGTATAAATAATTTCTTCCCCGTTTAATATTTATGTATTTATAAAGAGCAATTTTTCAACAAAAAAAAAAAAATTCAAGCGTGAAAAAAATAAATAAATAAAAATAACGGTAACTCGATTCAAATTAAAAAAAAAAAATTAATACGTCATATTTTCCATTTTAATTTTAAAAAATTAATACGTCATATTTTCCCCTTTAATAAAAAATAAATTAATGATCATAAGGAATTTCATTAAAAAATTATTCCGAAATTCGATCAGTTTTCATAAAGATATTAGACGGACTTAATAGCGCTGGAAACAATAATTATTCGTAATTTGGCTCAAATCAGTCAACAGTTGAAACAATTTAAAAGCTTAGTTAACGCCCAAATTATTTTTAAAAGTAAGTTATGAGGTATGAAGTGTTTGGAGAGCGTTCGGAACCGGAACCAGTCTTCTTCTCGCTTTCGTGACTTGTCATCATGCGCATGCGTGATCGTACGGTCAATGTACGGTTGCTCAACCTGTGATTTTCACGTCTACCGCCGCTACTATTAATACCACAAACCTCGCATTAAATTCGAGCCGTCATTTTATGTGCCACCGCTGTATTTATTAAGCGGTTATAAAATTTATAAAAAAAAAAAAATAAATAAATAAATAAAAATAAATAAAAAAAATACTCGTAAATAATACACTGAATATTATTCGTACGGAAAAAGATAAAATGGGACGACTCAATAATATTATTTATGTTTACCTTTTTTTCTCCATAAGTGAATGATGGAGAATTTAGAATTCAGTACTTAATAATTATTTCGACATTTTGATTAATAAATGAATAGCTTGACCTAACGTCACATTTTTTTTTTTATATAGATAAAAACTACTTGGAAAAAGTATTTTGTCTTTAAGATAATAAATTTAAATAAAAAACTCACATAAAAAAGTGATAATTAAATCTTGAAAAATTTGAAAATATGCAAAACGTTAAATTTAATTTTAGATTTAAAGTAATACAAAGTATGCAAATGCAGTAGTTTAAATTAATAAAAAATGTTGACGTAAAAATCTTAAAATTTTGATTAATATCTCGAATTAAGGAATTAAATTTCCCCAAAATTTAAACACTTGAATAAAAAAAAAACCAGCTGTGTAGAGCCACGTCAAAATTAAAATCAATTTTGGAAACCACAAATTTAAATTTAAAAAAAAACTTAAACTTGGATTGAAATTAGCTTTTAGAAATTACTTTCACTCAATAAATTATCCTTGCTTAAAAATTCAAATTCAAATAAAATAAAAAATAAGAATTGGGGAAAAAAAAAACTTTTTAATTTAAAAAATTTTTAAAGAAAAAATTCTCCAATTAAAAATTTGATTATATTAATTAATTTTTCCCCCAAACTGAATAAAAATCATCAAAAAAAATTGAACGTAATAATCTTCAAATGCGTGTTTGATTTTCAGGATAAGAGGCTCGGAAAATCTCTCATAAAAAGTCCAATAACCCAAAACGACTTTTACCTTTCATCCCCATCAAAACTTTTATCAACTTATTAAGGCTAAAGAATTAAAACACAAAAATTTAAAGAAGAAGAGAGAGAAAGAGAAGGGAAAAATTTTAATTACCAAAACTTTTTTTCCCCCATCATTTTTTTTTATTACTATGATAATTATTATTAATTATTACCATTCCTATTAATTACGATGATTATCAATAACGACAGATTTGTTCATTAACCTTAAAGTGTGCTAGTGGTTATTCCGTGTGTGTGGCTTACACTCGCTTAACGTAGTCACGTGATCATAGCAAAAAGTGGGGTGTGCACACTGGAGGTGATGAGGTGGGTCAATGAAACACCCGATTAATCGATTTCAATTCATTTTTTTTTAAACGTTCCAAAAAAATAAAAAAATAAAAAAAATGTAAATTACTCTTTAAAAAAAATTTAAATTTTTGCGCCTACTTCAATCGAATTGATCCACACCTTACAATTATTAAATGTAATTCTCATTCTTCTAAAAATTAATTCTTAAATCGAGAATTATGTCTATGCTAAAACAATTTTTGTGTTAACATAATAGAATTAAATTTAAAAAAAAATATATTGTGTTTGCGAAGGTGTAATTAACCAGTTCTTTTTTTTTTTTTTGTAGGTTTTTTAACGCCTGAAAATGGGTGTAACCCGCTATTAGAATATAAATGCGGCGACGTCATCAATGGAACGTTGTGCATTCCGTGGGCCAAGGTTAAAGACGGTTCTCCCGACTGTCCAGATGGCGCTGACGAAGGTATGAACCCACTTTTGCTCCATTCACTTTTATTATGCGGGGTGTGTACACGCGCATTAAGTAGAATTTTTTGTCTTATTAACCCATATCGAGTTACGTCACTCAATCCTCCTTCGCAATATTATTGAAGGACTCGCCGCAATCTCAGAGCGGACAACTCCATTTCTACACTTTTTGAATCAACGAAGGGTGGACACAATAATTTAGATTTTGCTATTAACAAAAAATGTAAACAAATAAGTAGATGTTCCGGTAGTTATGAAACTAAAGTAGGACTCTTTCTTATCCCATATAATCAAGTTACGCCACCGATCCTTCGCAATTATTATTACGTTGAGAAGGGAGGTTCAACAAATAGCTTAGTAAACAAATACACTCTTAATTGTTTAACCGTAATCGATATCGTTTAACCTTCGTTAATCCGGAATTTCAAGAAGTTATCTAGATGAATTATTTTTTCTTTCATCTACTTCATAACTTTTTGTTTAATTTTTATTTTTCCTTTCATTTTGATATCGATGTAATAGTAAATTAAGATAACCACACAATGTATACCACCCATAATGTCTCAATTAAGCTCTCTTTGTTATGTAATTTCGTAAATAACAAAAGAGTAATAAGATCCAAAAAAAAGGTTTGGCGTATTTGTTTATACAAAGGCGTTTATTATTATTATTTTTTTTTTTACTATAAAAAGATTTGTAAATATCACTTATCTTTTATCTAAGTCAAACTACTCGAGGAACCACTTTTTTTTTATTGTACAGAAATACATTTACGGCATTATCATAATGCAGTACCAACACATTGAAACTTAAGATACGATCAAAAAATATAGTGAAACTCGGTTACAACAGCATCGAAAAAAACCGAATATTTTATAGCGTTATATCCGAGTTTTGTTTAACAGCGCGATGATTGATTTGGTTTTTATAATACTGTATTGTATACACATTTTTACAATATGTTTTAAAACTCTAAGTTTGGTACAATATTACAAAAATCTTGTAAAAAAAAACCAAAGGTCGAGCTTTGATTTTATGACGCTATAACCGAGATTAGTCTTGACGCATTAACACAGGTTATCCTGCGGTTAATACATGATGCGATAAAAGGATGTTACATTTGAGATAACGTTATAACCAAGCTCTGATTTATGTTCGATAAAAAATAGTTTATCACTGAAAACTATGTAAATGTCCGCTTTGATTTTACCCTAGGAAACCATGTAAATGCGGAAGATACGTTTAACGCTTTAGATATTTTTATATTAATACTAAAAAAAAAAAAAAATTTTTAACCAAAAAAAAAAAAAGTAACTAAAATATAATTTTATCACAAATAAAAAAGATAATTAAATTAAAAATTATTTATTATCTAATTAAATTAAAAATTATTTATTATCTAATTAAATTTTATTTAAATTAGTATTATTTCCGTTATTTCTCTTTTACCGGTGAAATTAGATTTTCATTTGAAATATTTCTTTAAAAAAAAATTTAAACGGGGGAAGGGGATAGTCCACATGGTTTGGTTTTAAAATTTTAAACGCCTAAAGAGAATATTTTTCCTGAATTGCTTTTTGTCACGCACGCGCTCAGAACGCACGCGCGAAGTGGTTGTTGGCCCTGCATGAAAGTGTCTCGTTCGGGTGAAATCGTTGATGAATAATAGCCAACAACCACCGAAACATTTTTTTTTCTCCCTCCTTCCCTCATAAAAAAAAAATAAACAAAATATTTATACCTTTCAATCTTCCGTTTAATAAGCAATTTTTCGATTAATAATAATATGCTCGCGTGAATATCGCCCGCCAAAAAAAAAATAATAATAAATAAAAAAATAGGTCACTAGGTATTATCAAGTTTACAATAATTTTTTTTTTATGTTTCATTTTCATAATATTTTTGATGAAATCGAAACACAAACTTTGTTTTTCTTCATTTTTTATCAAAAAAAATTGTTTGGCCTATTTAATCGAGCAGTGGACCATGTTTAATAAAACGATGGCTACTACAATATTTACCATCAAAATTTTATCGACTTCCACCTTAATTTTTTTTCTTTTTAATATTTTACCGGTAATAGCAATTATTATTTCGTTAGTACCACGCAATAATAAATTGAACGTGCGAGCGAGAAATAGAATAATTTCAGCGTTTAAAATTTCATATTTAATTATTGTTTTCGTTAAACGTGGATTATTTACCAAAAACAAACATGTTGGGGGAGGGGGATTAAAAAGTGGGATGGGTGGAGGGTTGAAGATGAAATGGAACATGTTGTTCGTGATGACTTAAGAATTATTATGCAGATTGGTAGTTGAAATATAATCGGGTTCAATGCGTTGTTTTCTCGGACATTTATTAAATGCGGTGGTCAAGTTACGTAAAAACTTTGGGTTACACACAAACACGATAAACCTGACATTCATAATTTTTTAAAAAAAAAAACAAACTTGCAGAGAATTTTAAATACCTTTACGTCTATTAGCACAGTTATCGAAATAGAGCACACGGACGAAAACATCCAACAGCCCCATAATCAATCATTTTCAACCCACTCGCATGCTACATTTAACTTCATTTGAGGAAAAAATAAAAGATAAAATTCCAAAACTTCTCATTTATCATTTTAAATGAAGAAATTTGTTCTAATTTAATTACTAACTTAACTCTTATTCTTCAAATTAAATTACACGTTATCCAGTCAACTCTTTCATTAAAAAAAAAAACGATTTTCTGTATTAGATAATTAATTTTCTACTTCCTTCAAAAATGTAAACATTGAGATAAATTTGATATGTCAAAATGTTGGTCTATTAAAACAAAATATGCTTAAATTAAATTGTTTTCTTTATTTTTTCAAAAAATTATTGTACCCAAATGTTTTACTAAAAAATTTCGTATTAAGAATTTTTTTGTCATGACAATTACGTGTACAGTATTACGTATTTTACTGTGCTAAGAAATGAATTGAATTTAGCAACAATTTAATTAAACTAGTAATTTCGATGCTTTGAGTACTGCAATCGATATTTCGTAATTATCGATTAATATCGCTAATTAAGTTTTTATAAAATGTTATCGATATACTGTATTGTACAGCGATAACTACCGGTACGAATGTCGATAGCGGTAAGCTATCAGTCGAGTACTGTACAGTGTAGTACCAAATTTCGCTGTACATGTACTGAGAATTTCTCTATACAGTACTAAGAATTAGGTTGAACTAAGAATTTCGATTTAAAGAACTTGACTTAAAAAATTTTGTGGTTGCTGCGAGAATCTACATGTACTGAAACTTTCGTTGTACCGGTACTGAAAGTTTTAAGTGCAAAATGCACTTACAGTGAAATTCTTCTTATAAAAAATGAGAAATGTCACTGTTGCATTAAGCATTCTGTGTGTTATCTACCCAGATTTACTGTTGGCGATTGTTTTGATTTGTGATTGGCCTATTTATCGCGAAGTTGTAATACAACTGGCATGCGAGGAGGCTATCATTTGCATATTGAAATGACCTCGTAAGTATCGGACACAAACATTTTACAACTACAGGCACATGGTAATGAACGATGAAACCTTTAATAAGCCTTCACCACCTATCATATTATTATTAAAAGTTAAAAAAAAAAAAAAAATCAAACTTAATTTCGATTCAGCAATTTCTTTTTCTCACGTTGCTGATTAAATTTCACAAACTTAATTTGAGAGAGAATCAGATTTTGAAGATTTGTATCGCTTTCTCATTCAAACATAAATTATTACGATTAGCCTAGAGAGAGAGATGGTATTGATAAAAACGGTATAGCCTAGTAGTGCAATACGAAAATATAAAAATTTATTTTTCTCGTTCGTTCGTAGCTTTCTCATCGAATGGAAATAACGTGAAATTTCCATAAATCGGCATTGAAAAAAACAAAACAAAAAAAAAAAAAAAAACCATTTCAAAGTTTTGACCTATTTACATTTGGCATTCGAGAAAATACATTCATAAATAAATAAATGTAGGTATTTGAAAAAAAAAAAAAGCTTCTGTTTTATTTATTTTCAAGGTGACGATTTCATCGTGTCTTTACAAATCGTTCCTTAACAGTTTCAAGATCAAAATTCGGGTCAACTCTAACGTCTTTTTGCGATCACCCGAAAAATTTAAATTCTATAATTCAATAAAAATTTTAACACGAAACACTTCACACATAAAAAAAAAAAAACTATCGTATGTAGAATTCAAGTTTTTATTGGAGAAAATGTCGTACGTAGTGATGAGAGAAAAAAAGCGGGTCATCGTTCACCGTCATATCGTTCGCCTGGTTACGCGCAGTTAAATCGAATTAAAGGTAAATCTCATGGTCAAAATCAAACGAAATCAATTGCGGAACCAAAAATTTATGACGTTTAACTCAAAAAAA
>JAQGAZ010001874.1:0-23341 GCA_034692225.1 Polydesmus complanatus | reverse complement strand
CTCTCTCTCCATCGCCTCCTCCTTCGCCTTCTCACATTCGGCGCAGGCGCAGTGAGTGCGTTTCTCGCTCACAGGTGTTCTCTAGACTTGTCGTCGCCTAGCGTCTTTAAGGATAAGGAGTAGATGGGGAGGGGGGTGGGAACACGTGTGTAAACAACACTCCCTCCCCCACCCCCTACCCCCTCCCCTTTATCCCTCGATATGAATGGTCAGTGGAAGGTCAGCGGCAAAGGTCAACTCCCAATTAGCAATTAGCCAAAAAGAACTCTATGGGAACTCCAAATCGATGCTAAGTGCAACCGGAGCGCCAGCGTTCCGCTTCTTATTAGTACGCGTTCCGGTAAATGTTATTTAGCTCCGGTTTTTGCATTCCAGTTTTGGAGGGCGTTCCGGTTTTTAGAAATTGGAATGAATAATAATTGATTTTTTTTTAAATTAAGAAATTGGAACGATCTGATTTTGAACGGCGATCCGGTTGTTATGAAAAGCGGTTTTTTTTTAAAATAAGGATGCGTTCCGGTATGTGTGTAATGATTTTTTTGGCAAGTGGTTGCGTTCCGGTTGGTGCGAATTGCTATGCTAATTGAATAGGGAGAGAGAATGAAGATGTTAATGAGAGCTAATGCTAATACGTGTAGAGTAGGAAGCAGAGAGCACAAAGGGCCTCTATTGAGTTAAACACTCGGCTTAAAACAATTGGGACAAAGCGTTGATTCACATAGAAACAATGCTGTCGTTTCTCGTGGGAACGTTTTCGCTCTTTTTCCAAAATTAACTTGGGGAAATCCTTCAATTTACAACACGTTGCAAAATAATTATCAAAACTGAATTTATATAAAAAAAAAAAAGAAAAAATTAAACGTGCGAAAAGATTGAATGACGTAGGAAAAGTCTCAAATTCCATCGCAAAAAAAAAAAAAAAAAAAAAAAATGTAAATAAAATTGGAAAAATTAGGGAGTAAAAAAAAAAATAAGAGTAAAAAATAGAGAAAATAAAAAGGAGAAAACATTTTCAGTGCAAAAAAAAAATTAATTTAAAAATAAAAAAAAAGCGAAAACAAGCAAAATAGCGAAAGAAGCAAAAAAGCAGAAATAATTTTTTTTTTTTTAAATTGAACTTTTTCAAATAAAATGAGAGAAAAAAAAAAAGCGAAGTTTACGAAGAAAGAAAACGGGTTAGAAATTGCTTAATTTAGAAAATCACGAAAATTCTCGAAAATAGCAAAAAAAATAATTTTTTTTTGTTTTATAGTTGCCGTTAAAATAAAAGTGAAAAAAAAAAAAAAAAGAAAAAGCAAATTGCATAATTATTTATAATGTCATGAAATTCAAATTAGAAATAAAAAGCGAAATTTACAAAGAAATAAAATAGCCTATTAAGGGTATAGATAGAAATTGCATATTTTAGAAAATCCTCGAAAAAAGCCAAAATGAAAAAAAAAAAATTATTATTATTTATCGTAAAATTCCAATTAAAAAAAAAAATTAGAAAAATAACAATACAGTAGATAATAATAATAAAAAAAAATAACAAACGGCATAAATTGCATAATTTGGAAAAGAAATTTCTACGAAAAAGGCAAAAATAATGTCTTGCAATTTAAATAAAAATCTAAGAAAAATCTAATAAAAAAAAAAAAAAAAAAAAGAAAATGCAAATTGGCATAAACAAAATTTTCTATCTTCAAATTCCAATTAGAAATAAAACGCAAACTTCCCTTATTTTTTTTTTTTTTTTTTTTTAAAAAGCAAATTGAATAAAGTTGATATAATTTTTTTTTTAATATGGAACACAAAAGAGACGATAAAAAAAATATAAATTTTTTGTTATCGCCGATGAATTGCGTTGTTTGTCCCGGGACGCTTATCCTTCACCCACATCCATAGACATTGTAGGAGGTGAGAAGGAGTTCGGGGGTGGGTGACGTCAGGGGAGCGAGAGAAAGGAGGTCATTGCATCGGCGTGACCCATTTGCATGCGCAGAAGCAGGTACCACTTCCGGTGAAATGGAGAGAGATGTTACAAAAGAAGGTATTAGGTGGGGGTAGGTGGGGGTTGTAGGTAGGTGGTGGCGCCAGCGAGACCGCATTCCTCCGCCGCTAGGTGGCGCCAGCCCGTCCTGAGAACTCTCGCACTCACTCGCACCGACCTGTTAATTATTTAATTGTCACAAGTGAGCCGGAGGCAGAGAGCGAGAAGAAGGAGAAGTGTAAAGGAGGGAGGGAGGGAGGGGGCCCGGGGTGAGGGGTCGATGAAAGGGCCTTTGTTGTCGTTGCGCTGCGGCTCTCAATAGGACCCTCAACACATTCTCAGACTCGGTGGCGACGACCAATACATTACAACTCTTTTCACCCCCTAACACCCCCCTACTAGATCCCTACATGTACTACACATAACGCAGAAGGAGGCCCGGGGGCTAAGGCTCAGCTCACTCGATGCTAATCTATATAGAAAATGAATAAGCGCTGTACAGTACTTTACAGTAGTCACGAAATGAAATTGAATCGGATTAAAAGCAGCGCAATGTTGGGTTTGGCTTTGTTTTAAATCGTATTTTGTTTTTGCGGTATTTAATCGTTCGGCAATCTTTATCATGCCGCACGTGCGTTTAATTTTCAACCAATGCGCAGCGTTAAAAGTAATGGAACGTTGAAGGCCTGGTCTACTTTAAAATAAAAAAAAAAAAAAAAAAATTGGGGGCCCAGAATTAAAGTTATGAAAGAAAGGGGCCTAGATAGAATTTGTTGTAAAAATATGTATAATAAATACGGTAATGAAGGAAAGTTTGATTAGGTCTCGTGATAATTGCCGCAGTTGACAGGCGTTAGATGAGGGCCAAACTATTTTGGTTAAGCATGAGATGGGGCCGCCGAAGGGAGGGGGGGCATGTTTACAGTCTGTTGTTGGGTCCTGATACCCCGGGATCCCATAAAAGATATTTTTTTTTAAAAATATTTTTAATGAAGTATGAGAAGTAGGGCCCTGAAACGTAAATTTATTGCTTTTAATGGTGTAACTTCCGTAAGAACTGAGGTGGGGGCGGCACATTTCGGCCCTCCTTGCCCCATATGAATTTTTTTTCTAAGCTCTGGTTAAACACGTTCAATTTTACCCTTTAAAATTTGCCTCTTAAAAAATTAATTATTTTTCTGGGGCCCAATTTTTTTTTTTTTTTTTTTTGCATAATAATTATTTTATTTTGCTTATCGGTAGGTTTATTTCTGCAAAGTCTTTTTAATTTAGGTCCTAAGAATTATTATTATTTTTTTTAAATACATTTTTAAAGGCCCGCTATATCTTTAATTTATGCCCCATATATTTTGATTTGTAGGTGGGCCCCAATCACCCACTTCCATCAACAACAATTCCCCCTCCCCAATTCAAATAAGTGACTTAACCTTTGAACCCCCCTCATTTGAATAGGTTCAAATCAAAAGTGTTTGGGGTCGACGCATGCGCAGTATATGAATGACAGAGGGCGAGGGAGGGAAAGGAGAGGGGGAGGCCCTTTGGTGGTGGGAACGAGAAGGACCTTTGATTCCCACTCGCTCGCACATATGTCCCCATCGGATCAACCCGACCTTTGAACCTTTGATTAATCTGGGAGTCGAGGTAGTAGAGGGTAGGGTAGGGTGGACGCCATTCGGCCGCCAGGTGGCGTCTCCGCGCTTTCCCACGCCTAGCTTTCCTACGCGCAGGCGCAAAGCCACTGACTTTAACTGAGTGTGGGAACGCACCTGCCACAGCGCTCTCCGGCCGCTCACTCGCTGCTGACGTGCTGGCGGTGCGTGTGACGTAGGCAGGTGCGCTGGGCCTGCTCGCTCGTTTGCCTCGACGCCCTTTCCCACGCTTTGACTCTGACAGGTGGCGCTCTCCCAGCGGAAGCGGAAGTGATATGGGAGAGAGAGAGAGGAATGTTTATTTATTTATTTCCCACGTTGATATCGATGAGGATGATATCAGAGAAATAAATGTATGTGGGAAAAGTAAACACGTTGGAACAGCGCCACCTATCCACCAACCAACCAACCCACCCCGTTGCTTTAATTGGTGCACCTGCGCTGACTGAGGTTGAATGGCGGCGCCGGATTGTCTGTGACCTAAGGGCGTTTAGGGCCCTTTTCTTATTCCTTAACAATACAATCTCTAACTCTCTCGTTGACATTCATTAACGCTGAATGCTTAAGCCCATGCGCGTAAATACAGCACGCCTCACCTGCGATCCGCTCATTAACGCCACTCCTCACTCACCACTTGCGCTCAATTCCAATTATTATGCGTGTAAAAACAGCACAAGGCTGTGGATGCTCAACTTAATGTTAACTATGATTGTGCGCTTTTTAATCTCGTTCGAATTTGAAATAATTTTAAAGCGCACGTGCGTCGATATTTTTTATATTTTCAACCAATGGGCGTATTATTAAACGTTAAATTAAAAGCAGCACGAATTTGTATTGGCGCTGATTAGATTTGAAAGGGTTTATGCGGTTTTTAATCGTTTGATAAGTGATACCGGTAATTAATACGTAATTATTGTTTTTGATGCGTTAAATTTTGCAATAATATTATCATTCAAACGTTGTGATTTTTTAAGCTGTTTTTAGTTTTTGTTACGAGTGTGTAAGGGGCGTTAAATTACTAAATCAAAACTTGGGTTTCATTTTTCTTCCTATAATAAACAATACATGACGTGTAATAAATTTTCTTTTCGAGGGAGGTAGCTGCGGCGTAAATTTATTCTCGTGACGTCGAATGACGATTTTTACATTTGCCATTTTTAATACAACAGTATCGCTCTAGTGTGAGAGGGGCCTGATTATTATCATCCTTTAATAATTAATCTATATCCGATTAAATGCAGCAGAAATAATTGAATGACGTTGAGCGTGATTTACGCTGTTTTTAATTGTGCTCAAGTGTGAGCGGGGCATTATTCACCCGCACGTGCGACTTGTTTTTCTTTTTAAAAAGTTTTTCCTCCTCTTCCTGTTCCAACTTGTTATTCATAATATTTTCTCGTTTTGAAAATAGAAAAAAAATATCGCTTTCCGTCAAATAAAAATAATTTTTTTTTTTGGTGGAAAATGTCGGCTAAGTAATTAGTCGTAGGTGGTGTGGGGTGGGTGAGCTGAGCTGTCAATAAATCGTATGATGAATGCGCAGAACGTGCGAGCGGAGGGGAGACGGGTGCTCTACCGTCCCGTTCCCACACTCACTCTGTGAATGGAGGGCGTGTTCCGCTCGCTCATTGGCTGCCGCTCTAACCTATTTAAGAGGAAAGCGAGCGGCCATTTTGTCACTTCAGGATTTACGTCGTTGGCAGTCGGTTGTCTCTCTCTCTCTCTCCTTCGCCTCCGATTCCAAATTGAATTTCCGAACGACTTTTTTTTTTTTGAAAACTCTGTTCGTGAACGAGGAAAGGATTTAAGCCAGTATTATATTTTGTTGTTGTTGTTGTGTACGGTTATAATAATTATCCGGACGAAAAAATGAAGGCTAATTTGAAGGAAACGATGACGAGTAGTCAGGCGGCGGCGTTAGGCCTGCACCGTAAATCGAACGCGGCGATGCACCGCGGGAGCAGTAGTAATGGCGGCGGAGTGAGTCGGGCTCGGCTCAGCGAGTTAGCGGCCGCCGTGGCCGGCAACCCCAACCAAACCTCCGAAGAAATGCAGCTCTACTTTTCCAAACTCAAGGAACTAGTTCCGTTCATGCCGCGCAACAGGAAGCTGTCCAAGCTGGAGATAATTCAGTACGTGATCGACTACATTTGCGATCTACAGTTGGCGCTGGAGACGCAGCCCAAATCGGCGGCGGTAGCAGCTGCTGCGGCGGCCTCCAACGCGGTGGTCTCAGCCGTTAGCTTAGCCTCGGCCGCCTCGACGACGCCTACCAGCACGATTAGGCAACCGCTCGGCGTCATTCCCTCCAACAACACCGTCTGTTCCGTTCAAGAGGTAAATATCAATTTCATAAATTTTTTTAATTAATTAAAATGGAATGTAAATGTATGGCGCCCCAAAAAAAAAAAAATTTAGGGGTTTCGGTATAACGAAATTTTATTTTTTTTCGTTCGAATGAAATTTTTCATTTTAGTTAAATTTTCATTCGAACTGAATTTTTAATTTGAACGAAATTTTTAGCTACATTTTAATTTGAACTGAATTTTTTATTTCGGACCGAAATATTTTCGATTTTAAAACTTAATTTATTGATTTTCACTGCGAAATTTTTAGAATTAATATTAAGTAAAAGCGAATGCAATTTCTGTCTCGTTTTTTAATTGAGAAAAAAAAATTTTTTTTTTAGTTTAAAGTAAATTTTCAGCGCAACGAACTAGTTGCCTATTTCCCTCATTAATTTCGTTATACCGACCCTTTTCCCTCTCCCCTCCCCCACACCGCGTTTCCTCCTCGCACTTAACCCACATTAAAAAAATTTCCATTCGAGAAATTAAAAAAATTTTTTTTTGCGGCGCCGTGTAGAGTGCGAGAGCTAGTGAAAGTGGCAGCCACGCCCACTCCCTCCACTGACGTCACGTGTTTATTAGTAGAGCGCACCTGTTGCTACATTGCGCAACCTTACCTTAATCACCACCACCCTGCTACTATTAGCGCAAGGGCGTTTTTTATGTTCCATTTCGCTGCTGCTGCTTTATGCTTTTTTGTTATTTCGCTTTTTTTTTTTTTTTTTTTTTGTTTTATTTATTTATTTATTTTTGTTTATTTTTTTTTAGGCCAGTTTTAGCCTGAGCGGCCACTCCCTCCCACATCACGGACACTCCCTCCCACTGCACGATTCTAAATCAGCTGTGTGCGAGCAGTCCTGCTAGCCCCACCGCAGCCCTCCCCCAGCCCCACACACACAAACCCCCCCCTCGCTTAGCACCAAGCCTAAGCGCTCGGCTTAAGTGTGAGTATTCTTTTTTTTTTTGCTTATCGCGCGGCGGATTACATGCACGTGCGGTCGCTCGCTCGTTAAAGCGGAAAAAAGCTGATTAATGGGCTTAGATACGTCAGCGAGCTACGCTTAATCACACTCCGCTGCTGAGTTAAAATTAAAACATTTAATATTACTGCGTTTTAGAAGGAAAGCTGAGTAGTTGCGCTGAGAAAGCTGAGTTAATGTTAAAACGAGTCCAAAAAAAAAAAAAAAAATGTTAGCCTTTTTTCCTAAGCGAATGGGTCCAAACTCAGCTTTCCTTCGCTGAGTTAAGTTAATTAGTATTGGAAAGCTGAGTAGCTAAGACACAGAAGGCTGAGCTATTTGTTCGCTCGCTGTTAATTTTTTTTTTTTTTTACCCTAATGATTATAATTAAAAAGGCAGCGAGAAAAAGCTGAGATAATGTTAAACGAATGGGAAAATGTTAAAGCTTAGTAGTTAGCTATAGAAAATGCTGCGTTACGGTTAGAATGAGTAAGTCAGCTTTTTCCCGCTGAGTATTGAGCGTGCGTTTGAAAAATGTTTATTTTAATTATTATTAGAACGTGTTAATTAATAATTTTTTTTTTTTTTTTGCTTTTATAGAGAAGGCTGCCACCGAGTGCGTAGATGTGATGACGTAATACTTACATTCCTTTTGAACAACACTCGCATCCGCTTACTTAAGAAGAGACCGGAAGAAGAGAGGCAGCCATGTTGTTTTCTCCGTTTTATCTGTGATTTTTTTCTTTTTCTTTCCGTTTTTCGTGTACAAAATGGCGGCGGCGATGACGTGTATTATACGGCGGTTTCATTGTACATAATTACTACTTATCCCCCCTTCTTTCTTATTGTTTATATTGTATACATTATTATATTTGGAGGCGGAGTCAGTGCTCTCCCTCGACGTCATCATTAAACTGTGATGATGATGATTATTGTGAATAATTTATTTGTGCTGATAAAAAAAATTTTATTTCTAAAAAAAGAAAGAAAAAAAAAAAAAAAGAATAGAAAATTTCTATGAATAACCTCAATTAAAAAAAAATGTGAAAATAATTTTGGAGTCTATTTGTACACCTTTATTTATAGGCCTAATGCGAACGGTCTTAAGCCTAATTCACATTCTTTTTGCTATTGTTATGGGCGGAGAAGGATTTTTAGGAAGGAATGGAAAGCTGGTTTTAGCAAAAAGCGGTATTTGTGTGACTTCCGGTGGTGTAGAATTTTGTTTCGATGTGAGTTGTGGCATTTTTGAATTAGGTTTAAAGAGTTGTCGGTTGAATCTAAATCTGGTTTTAGCTCGAGTTTGAACCCGGATTTTATACTCAAATCTTCTTTATAATCTCCATTTGTTTCCTCAATGTGAATGAGTCCGAGTGGAAGAAGAGAGGGTTGTTGCTTGTTTTTACTTAATCCCTGCTTGGGTAGCGTTGCTTTTACCCCTACAGTACATGTACTCGGGTCTAAGTTCATCTACTTGACCTTAGTCTATGCTGTTGCTACCCACAATTGTTGCGATTAAAAGTTAATAAATCTCGTTCTAAAATTTTTCGGCCGAAATTTTACTTGGTTTGAGAAAGGGTTTAATGATTGCGTTTGAGGATCTAATCTGGTTTGCGAATGATTTAATCTGGTTTAAGGAAGATTTAATCTGGATTGAAACACGTTTAATCTGGGTTTGAGGAAGACTTAATCGTGTTTGAGAATGATTTAAGCTGATTCGAGTAAGAATTTTTTTTCTCTGCTTGAAAATTTAAATCTAGTTTAAGATCTATTTAATCTGGTTTGATTTGTGAGGGTTTAATCTGGTTTTAAGGTCTATTTAATCTGGTTTTAAGGTCTATTTAATCTGGGTTTGATTTGTGAGGGGTTTAATCATCTGGTTTAAACGAAACTTTCACCCGGAATGAGGATAAATTGAAACTGGTTTAAGTAAGACGTAAACCGGGGTTTGAGGATGATTTAATCTGGTTTAGTAAAAGCCAGCAGCCTCGTAAGAAATGTTTCTTTCGTACTGTAAAAACAAAAGAGATTTAATTGGCTTAGCGCGAGGAAAGGAGGAGCCGGAAGTAGGGTTGGCGGTGGTGGGGTGCGATTGGCGGGCAGCGTCGTAATGTGATTGGTTGCTATGGAAACGAACGAAGCGTGTGTAGCGACATTTTTCCGCAGGGGAAATAAAAATAAAAATGTAGATTTCTCTACGCACTTTTTTTTTTTTTTTGTTTCCCTCTCCCATAAGAATAGCATTGGTTGCTATGGAAACGCATTCATTGGAATCACTTTCGGAATTCCATTACCCGCAATTATTTTTTTTTTTTTTAATTTCTGGAATTTTCTAATGCTTATAAGGATTTTGTTCGAAATTTCGGCAAATTTTATTGTTTTTTTTATTATTTTACAGAATTTCGAACTTTTCGTTCAAAAATCGAATATTCTTTTAAATTTTTGCGAAATTTTGTGATTTATTGAATGTCAACATTATCCGCATTTCGAACGTAATTTCTTTACTGTACAATGCAGTAGCTTCGGTAGTGCAGCGAGTGATCCTCCGCAGCTAAGACGGCGCTGTTGCTATGACAACGGTCGTAATCGATGAGCGTTGTGCCCTATACGCGAGCCTCAAAGGGCCCGAGGGATCTTCCTCCCCACTGCCCCCGCCCCAGCCAGCTCACCTCCGCCGACGCCAACGCCGCGTGCATTATTTATGACTCCGGGGGGGGGGGGGGAGATAGCTATTGTTCCGCCGTGACCTCCATTCTTTGCTCATCTATGACGTCACGCGGCCTCCTTTCTATTTTTCCGCGCACGTGCGAGCGCCGTAATTAAACGGGGGCCAGGTCACGTGGCCGGGCGACGCACGTGCCGTCATTAACTGCGGGGCAGGCACGTGCACTGAGGAATAGATGGATGGATAGATAGATAGATAGAGGGAGAAAAGTACAGCGCAGATGGCGACGCACGTGACCGCTGACGTCAGCGCCGATGACTAATGAATCCAGCGACTAATTAAGGAAGCTTGAGTCGGGAGGTGGGGGGGAGGGGGATAAAGATTGTAGAGGGGGGGTTGTGGGGGTAGATAAGGTTTACATTGGATTAATAGGGAAAGCGATTGAGAGCAAAACGCGATGTGACTTACGCACTTTTGACTGTGTCATCTCCATTTTAATCGGGCATTGAAGAAGATGGGGGGCAAAACGATGTAAGAACAAAAAAAAAATCCGCTTGTGGGGGGATTATGCTATTTCAGTCTCTATCGCATTCAGCCTTAGCCTAGAAGAAAAAGAGTATAGAGCCTCTGTACCGAGACCAGCGCGAGGGGCTGAGACTAGAACAGTCTAGAAGTGGCCTTTACATTTTTTTAAAAAAAATAAAATTCTACGGGCTTTAAATAAGAGACCTTTTTGAAAATAGGTCTTAAAATAGGGAAGTGGTTTTACGGTAGAGGTGGTCTTCGATTTTTGAAGCATTAAAATGGGGGAAATCGGAGGGGGACGTTTTTGAGGTGGTCTTTGATTGGAGGTGGTTTCACCGAGAGGTTTTACTTGGATCGAAAGTGACTTATTGAGTTTTGCCTCGTTCATCCGCATTCAGTTTAGCATTGAAGATGGGAGAGCAAAAACGCTATATGTACATGTACTGTATGTGTTTGGTTACTTATTCACTTTTTGCCTTTATTATTCTGCGTTGGATTTAACGTAGGAATGATGGAAGCAAAACGCTGTACAGTATATGCGTGAACAGAGAGTGGGTGTTACTCACTTCTTGCCTTTTGCTATTTGCATTGGATTTAACATAGGGATGTGCGTTATTGACTTTTGCCTCTACAGTGTGTGCTATTGAGTGAGCGTGATGAGTGCGTTAAGGCAGAACGGACTAACCCCCCTCCTCCCTCAGTCATTGAACGCGGGTTTTAGGTTTTCATTTCTACGGGATGGATGACGTCACTTCCGGGGAGAGTGGGGGGAGGGTAATTAACTGAGAGTACGGTGTTAAGAGGCTGTCCTTTTGCGGTGACAGATGGCGCCCCCCACTGCTTACCCCTCTCTACCCCTCTCTATCTATATTCATAGGCAGAGGGCTTAGGCGCGGGGTGATGAATAAATTAAATGATGAGTATGGCGCCGCCTAACGGAAGGTTAAATCTGTGCACGCGAAGCCATTTCAATATCCGCTTTGCTTCGAAGGCGACAGATGGCCCCGGGGCTAATTAATACGACGCACACTGCCAGAAGGCACATTACGTCTCAGCGACCACACGTTCAGTACAACGAAGTAATTATTCTGCGAAAAAGCATTTTCATTTACGCAGAACATGCACTGCTGATTGTGTTCAGTATAACGAAAAATGAACAGTGCAAAGGATATTAAATTTGCAGTTCTAATAACAAATTTAAATATCAGTATAGCGAAATTAGAGATTAGGTTGTTCAGTATAACGAAATTTACTAGTACAGTACAGTGTCATGTACAAGGCATTTATTTGGCGCCAGAATAAAGAAATTTTCGATATAGCGAAATTCAGGTTTTAGTAATACAGTAGCGTACAGTACGGTAGTTCTTATTTCAACGAAATTTTGTGCAGCGAAATCAGTATAACGAAAAATTTGTTAGTTCAAACTTCGAAGGATATTTTTAGTTTAACGAATTTAAATATCAGTATAACGAAATTATTGTGTTGAAAATCATTGATGAGTGTGGGGAAACAATAGGTTATTCAGTATAACGAAATTTACTAGTAACAGTGTCATGTACGAGGAATTTATTTTGTACCAGTATAAAGAAATTATCAGTATAGCGAAATTAATTACCCGGGAAATTTTTAGATATAACAAAAATTTATTTATACACAGCGCAACGAAATTTTCGGTATAGCGAAATTCAGGTTTATTAGTAATACATGTACCGTACAGTGGGCAGCGAAATCAGTATAACGAAAATTGTGAGTCCTCGAAATTATTATTATTATCAGTGCGACGAAATTTGTTTTTGGAACGTTCTTAAAGCACAGCTAAATGAAGGGTAGATGAATTTATCAGTATAACGAAATTGTCGGTAAAATGAAATTCCATGTAGGAACCTCGTTACTTGATACTGTATACGTGTAATTTGTGAGTCGAATGCAATGACGTTAGGCCTACTCTTATACATTTCTATCGCGGTCTCAGTGATAATATCAAATTCAGTACCAGTATAACGAATTTTTTTTTGTTTCCTTCTTTTTTTAGAAGCTATACAGTAACAGTACTGTATTCCTTATCTTATCAAGCCTCATCTTCCACACTTCGTTATATCAAACTGTTCGCTATATTAGATTTTCGTCCTTCTTAAATACCAATATGTAGTTTCATTTATAATTATCAAGAATTTTTCGCTATAACGAAACTTTCATTTTAACGTTGTAATAATAATACATATAGTATACCGACGTTCTCTCACTCTTTCCAAATTCGTTATATCGATCACTTTATCATCTTCTGCTTCTCTCTCTTTCTGCCGGAAGTGCAAAATGTAGGCCTACAGCGCTGTAAGCCTCGTTTGGCGGTCCTATGGCGACTAAGGGCCTTTCGCGCACTGCCACTGCCTTAAGCCTTTCCCTTCGCTCGCACATCGCGGGGGATGACGCGGTGTAAGGGGGAGATGGGGGAGGGGGGGGGGGGGGGAAGGCAAGAAGTCGATGGATGACGTGACATTTGATGAGTTCCGGTCTCCATGGCAACGCAATCTCTCGAGGTACCGTAGGCGTGAAATTAGATTGCATCAACCCCCTTATCTCTCCCTACTCCCTCCACCCCTCTAGCAATCTCATCACGTGACTCGCACTTCCGGCTCTACATATTTATTCACTGCCTCACGCTCTGCTTCCGCTCCCACGACTCACTTCCGGCTCGACCACTACGTGACTCACTCTCCACTAAAAGCAACTTCCGCCGTGTTATTAAGCCACACTTTTTTTTCCTATATATAATTTTATGCGTTATAAATTATTATTAGAGTGCAGTGCAGTGTATAGGGTGAGTAATGCTGTCGATGAGGGGTGGTCAGTGATGCCAGATGATTACAAAAAAAATCACATATATTTTAGTGTTAATTAAAAGCAATCGATTTTCGCAAAAAAAAAAAAATAATAATAAAAAAAACTTTGTTGAGATTGTCTTAAATTACCGAAGAGATGAAATCCCTTAAATCCAGGGATATAAATCCTCAACCCATTCCCTTCCCCCCCCCCCCCTCCTCCTATCCCTCCCTCTGATCATCCCCCTCCATAATAATAATAATAAAAAGAGTGTGCGTTTTGTGCTGGTGGCATGCTCGGTCGTGTGATTGTGATCGCAGTGGGCGTGGCTATCGATCGGTGACATATCTGAAGCCACGCCCACTCCCTCTCCTTTTCATCTCTCTCTCTCTCGCCACTAGGGACGCTCAGGTGCATTAACTTAATGAGATGAGTCTGTAGAAAAGCCAGGAAGGAAGGAAGCCTAGCAGAAGGGATGGAGAGGAGAGGGGGGAAGTGCATTAGCCCCCCCTGCTTTTAATTAAATGAGGCCGCCGACATCTTTTAGTACAAACGAAAAATGATTATGAATCGCATTATCGCCGCTGCTTACAACTACAACACTGCGCAAATATCGATCGAAAAAAAAAAAAAAAGAATATATAAAAAGCCCTTTTAAAAGAAAAGAAGGGTCTTCACTTCCTCAATATGATCCTCCCCTCTCTTTTCAAAAAATATTTATCACCTTTTATTGTCATTTATTGATCGATATAATCGATTTCTATTGGTAATGTAGCTAGGCGTTAAAACGTATTCGCGGTACGTGTTATTATACTGTAGTTGCGGTAGGCGGTTGTAGGTATTACCGCTGCGTGGGTATTTAATAACATTGATAGAGATACTACCGCGCTTTTTCCTTCGTGAACATTACTGTATCTTCGTGCGTTAAAAGTGACATTATCGCTGTTTACCTATCGCACGAGCGTTGGCGGAGATAGTGTCGCTCTCTCTCCTTCGTTTACATCGGTGCTATCTTCGCTATGCTATAAGCGGTATTATCTTTGTACGTTAGTACGCCATCTAGCGAGAGCTGGAGGAAGCGCGGCGGTCGTCATAGCAACCGAGCATCACATAACTGAATCATATGCGTGTGTTGATCTAAAAGTTTTTAAAATTAAACTTTCGAGTCGTTTTAATTAGCGCGATTAGTTAATTATGAATAAGAAGTAATTAATTGTGTAGCGGAGACTGATATGAGCGCTAGACATGGAAGCCGAGACGAGTTTTAGCCGAGCGAGCAGCAGGCGTTTGCAGGTTGGTCATAGATTCAACGGGCAATTTCATTATTATTGTTATTCATTTTATTTCACACGTGTGAAATTGTTGTTTTTCGATGCGAATAGAATCGCGGATTTCCTCGCATTGTATTCCACTTATTCTTTTTAATGTTAAATGTGCTTATTTGTGTCGGAAATGAGGCGCAACATCCCGGATGATGCAAACAACAGGCGGTTCGGATTGGGGTTGGTTAAAACGCGGAGTGAGCGGATCGTTCGTTCACATCTCGGTCACTGTACATTTTGCACTTGAACGGATCTCTCTATAACGAATACAGTATAATAAAAACATTCTCTTTTTTTTAGTTTTTAAATAAAAAAAAAAAATAAAACGATAAAGCGTAAAATGAATAGAACGGTTGTTATGTACGATGAGCGGATACCTTTAATTTTATAAAATACTGTAACTACGGTAGGGAGAAGCCTGTCATTTGACAGGCACAATCATATAAACTGAGTGCGCATCAAAATCTTCAAAACTATTTTTCCCATATGTCACTATTATGGTGGCCCAGGGGGCTCAACAAAAAAAAAAATTTCAAAAAAAATTTTTTTCAAAAAAAAAATTTCAAAAAAAATTTTTAAAAAAAATAATTTCAAAAAAAAAATTTCAAAAAAAAAATTTCAAAAAAAATTTTTAAAAAAAATAATTTCAAAAAAAAAATTTCAAAAAAAATTTTTAAAAAAAATAATTTCAAAAAAAAAATTTCAAAAAATTAAAAAAAAAAATTTTAAAAATTTTTAAAAATTTCAAAAAAATTTCAAAAAAAATTCCAAAAAATTTTTCAAAAAAAATATTTCAAAAAATAAATTTCAAAAAATAAAATTATTGGAAATTATTGGTAAAAAATAAAAATTCAAAAATTTTTTGAATTTTTATTTTTTTTTTGTTGTTAAGCCCTCTTTTGTCCTGCATGAGCCGGATTCCAAACGGATCTTCATAGAAATGTAAAATAAAATGATGAGCGGAATGTAATAATAATAATAAGAGATTTTTGTTGCGAACGGATCTGTATAGAGGATGTAAAGCGAGGGGATGAGAGCTGCTCATTAATTTAATTGACTTTTTTGTTCGTGATTGCAGGAGGAGGAGGAGGAGGCAGAGGGAGAAGATTGCGAAGAAGAGGAGGAGCCTAGTAAGGTACGGTGTTGGTACACACACACACACAGCTGTTGTTGCTGGGTTGAGGTTACGTGGTTGACCAACCTTCACCACCCACCTACGGTACACCTACGGTACCCTCTTAAGAGACTCTTAGAAAATGACGTCATGGCGACCAGGTGTCCTTTTCCATGGGCCCAGGTGCACGCACTCACTTAAGACGCTTCTGCTTTCTTTTGACTCCAGGGAGTTAGAAGGGGGTTAGGGGTCACTCGGACACCCCACCCCACGCTCATTCATGCTTTCACTACATCCGCCATATACCTCTCTTTCAGGCTTTGAATCAGAGTTTTAAGAGTGAAAGGAAGAGGATTAAGTAAAGCTGGATTAAGGACATGTCTCTATTCTAACATTACCCGTAGTTAATTTTTAGATTAAAGCTTGGTTAAAGAAAACTGGATTTATTCTTAATTTTAGAGATTAGCTAACTGATCTTAATCCACTTATTAGTACTGTACTGTGTACATGTAATGAGAATTGCAAATACTTTCATTTCGCGCAAAATTTATTTCATTCCAATTTGTGCACGTGCGCGCGCCAAATATATTCCTTCCGTAGCGGAGCTATTTTACGCTCTCCGTTTGAAAAACTTTCTCCGCTCCCGCTACCGGTGGTGTAAAAGCGATCGAGCAAAATCTTAGATTTTCAAGTATTGATTTTGAATTGTGTGCTAAAGTGGATTTAACTTAAGAGGAGGTGGGGGTGGTAGGTGTTGTGAAGCGTAGTAAGGTAAGGGGGTGGAAGACGTTGAATGGGCGGAAGTGGTTATGCGGCTTCTCCGAGCGTTTCTTTAATTTCCATCGATTGTCCGTCCGCACTCACCCTCACATCCTCACCTACCCTCCCCCCCTGCCTCCCCCTACCCATCTACCCTAATCAAACGTATTATTATTGTTTACTAAAACTTTTGTTCACCGTTTTTCTTCTATCTTTAGTGCGTGTTGCTCAACTTAGAGCTTCTTTTTAAAAAAAAAAAAAAAATTTTAGTGAGGGTTTTGTTTTGGGAAGATTTTATGAGTTTATCGAATGTATAAAAGTGGTCTTATATTTTTAGTGTATGTTTTTAGCGAGCGTCTTAGTGAGCGTACTAAGTAGTTGTCAGTGTTTTTAAGTTTTTTGTGAGTATGACTGAAATTTCTGAGTTCTTATAAGAGTTCAATAGGTGTTGATAAGCTTTTAGTGGGGTTTAGTAGGGTTTAATAAGGATTTAGTGCGTGTTGATAAGCGTTTAGTGGGGGGTTTTTAGAGTATTTTAAAGTTTTTAGTAAGTAAAAATTAGTTTAGTTGGTGTTAATAATAATTTAGTGGGTGTTGGTAAAAGTTTGACGGGTTTATAATAGGAGTTTAGTGAGTGTTTCTTAAGTTAGCGGGGTGTCGAGTAAGTGTGACGTGGTTTGCGAGTGACCCTCGTAGCGCTGGCTGGCTGAGAGCGCCGAGCCGCGCCGCTGCCTGCATCTCCTTCGGTTTCGCTCTGCTGCGCTCCGCCGCGCTGCGTAGCTAGCGAAGCGTTGTGCTGAGCGGAAATGACGTGTTTAAAGCACCTGGAACGCCGTTTCTCAATCGCCTTCTTAATCTCTTCTTCTTCTCACTCCCTGCCTCCTTTGATTGAATGTGCTGTTTTTACCTTGAAACGCACAGCTGTGCGCCACCCCCACCCACGTCACGTCCCTCATTCAAAAGAAACAGAAAAGCAAACGGGAGGAGGGGGGAGGGAAAGGTAAACAAAACGCGTACACCCTCGCGCCAAAATCACGGAAGAAGAAAAAGTCATTCAACAGAAATAATTCCCTCGCTAATCGCGTCTTTTCTCTTCCCCGCTTACAAAAAAAAATACTTAAAACCTCTGGTAAATTCCAAAAATAAATAAATCTGAAATTACACAATTTAGAATTCGAAAAATCCTCAAAAAAATTCAATGTTTTGGAATGCACTAAGCCCCCGGTTAACGCCGGCTTTCGCAACACCTTCCATTTATACGCACACATTTTACATCATGGCAGAAATTAATAGCATTAAAGTCTATGGGGAAAAAATTAGCATTAAAGTCTATGGAAAAAAATTAGCATTAAAGTCTATGGAAAAAAATTAGCATTAAAGTCTATGGGGAAAAAATTAGCATTAAAGTCTATGGGGAAAAAATTAGCATTAAAGTCTATTGAAAAAAATTAGCATTAAAGTCTATGGGGAAAAAATTGGCATTAAAATCTAAGAGAAGAGAGATTTACATTACAGTCTATGAAAAAAGATTTATACCGTATTAAAGATTTTTATTAAAGTTTATGACAAGAGTTTTACAATAATTAAAAAAATTGGTACTGTTCTGTTTGGTGGCAGCCACGAGTGTAATCTGAACTAATCGATAGTATCGCCATTCGATAATCGATTAGCTTCTACATTTCAATATACTTTTTAATCTTTATATTTGAATCGATGTTTTCGATACTTTTAGATTTTGCGCGTGGCTGCCTGCCACCAAATAGAACTGTATTTTGGTTTAAATCTATAAAATATTACAGTATTGATAGCTAGGAAGTAGGAAAAACAAGTAGGCCTACTGTACTTGTAGCCTAGATATATTGGCGTAAATGGTTGGATTTAAGTATAAAAAGCACTGAAAATGGAAGTATATTTCGGATTTCTTTTTGTCTCTTATTTTCATCATTTATTTGTATGAAAATCCTGACGTTTGATGTGTAAGGGAATCCCCTAGTGCCCTCCATCCTTATTCTCCCTCCCTCTCCATCTCTCTCTCTCTCTCTCTCTCTCTCTCTATCCATCCCCAATAGAATAGAATAGACAGAATTTGCAATTTGATTTGAGTAGTTTTCCTTCCAAATATCAACACGCAAATCCTTTTGGCTTCGGCTGACACTTTGATCCCTCTCTCTCTCTCCTTTATATCTCCTGACGTCATCCAGCCCTTACTATTCCTTCTGGAGCCCCAAGAGAGAGAAGTGTTTATTTTGAATAATATTGTATTTGCACACAGGCTTACTCCTCGTCGCTGGCTTACGACTTCTTCGCCCGCTGCCCGGATGTAGAAGACGAGGAGACCGAGAGGGAGGAGCCTAATGCGGCTGAGGAGGAGGAGGAGGAAGAGGGGGTGGAGGAGCTGCTGAAGGGGATGCTGGAGGGCAGAGCGGTGGAGTACGCCGGCGCCATCTACCGACCGTTTCGCCAACAAATGGCGCTGGAAGAGCAAGCCTACTTCTACCCACCCACCACACCAGGCAAACACAATTATATTGCATAATACAGTACATGTATAATATGTATTGAGGTTTAGGAGTGAAAATAAAAAAGTTTAAGGAGTGTTGATAAGTTATAGGGATGAAAATAGGCTTTAAGGGCCCAAGGGGTGAAAATAGATTTTAAGAAGTGAAAATAAGTTATAGGGGAGAAAATAGAATTTAAGGGGTGAAAATAAGTTATAGGAGTGAAAATAAATTATAAGGAGTGAAAATAGATTTTAAGGAGTGAAAATAAGTTAGGGGGAGAAAATAGAATTTAAGGGGTGAAAATAAGTTATAGGAGTGAAAATAAATTATAAGGAGTGAAAATAGATTTTAAGGAGTGAAAATAAGTTATAAGGGTGAAAATAGATTTTATGGAATGAAAATAAGTTATAAGGGTGAAAATAGGTTTTAAGAAGTGATTCGTGAAAATAAGTTATAGGGGTGAAAATAGATTTTAAGGAGTGAAAATAGATTTTTAAAAGTGAAAATAGATTTTAAGGAGTGAAAATAGATTTTAAGGAGTGAAAATAGATTTTAAGGAGTGAAAATAGATTTTAAGGAGTGAAAATAAGTTATAGGGATGAAAATAAATTTTAGGAGTGAAAATAAACATTAAATGAGTAAGAATAGATTATAAGGAGTGAAAGTAAGTTATAGGGGTGAAAATAGATTATAAGGAGTGAAAAAATTTAATGGGTGTAAATGAGTTTTGAGTGAAAATAAGATTTTTAGGGTGTGTAATTAATTAAGAGTTTAAAAATGTTTTAAAGAGTGAAAATATTTTCAATTTAATGTAAATCTTTCACGTCGAATGTAAATCTTTCACATCTAATGTCTTTCGCATCTAATGTAAATCTTCCAAATTTAATGTAAATTTTTAACATCTAATGTAAATCTTTCGGATTTTTCATAAATCTTTTAACATCTAATGTAAATCTTTCGGATTTTTCATAAATCTTTTAACATTTGCTAAAAATCTTTTCCTTGATTTGTTTCAGTGTCTGTGGAGAGCAAGGTGGGCGTGGCGCAGGGGAGACGAGACCTGGCGGAGGAGGGGCTGTACGTGGGAGAGGTACCGGAAGGAGTGAGCGTCTCTACCAGGAACCGGATGGAGCATCGTCTGTTGCGCGGGGGAGAGACGCGGTGGTTCGGAGAAGACGGGGAGATCCCTCGCCCGTCACCTCTCCTCGCGCAGCCTCCCCGCCCATACGCTTTAGAAGAAGAAGGGGAGGTGGGAGTGCGCTACGTCCCCGCCTCCCTCCTCCTCTCCCCCCTCACCCACACCAACGCCCCTGCTTCTGGTGGGGGGAGGCCGGCTGAAAGGGAGGTAGTGGTGGGGGTGGCAGGGGTGCGCCTCATCCACCATCACCTCTTTGGACGGCAGCACGTGTTGGCTTCTCGCCTCACCCAGTTGGACAGCCAGTACCGGAAGTTGAGGAGGAGCGAACACAGAGCCAAACTCATCAGGAAAAAGGTTTTCTATTCCTTTTTCTTTTTATTTCCCATTGCGTTTCCGTTGCTTTAACCTCTGGTGGTTTCAGCTGGAGCTGGTGCGTGAAGGGGTGCTGGGGGCGCGAACGGGCCCTCGAGTGGACATGTACCGCCGAGAGATGCAGCAGCTGCGAGCTAAGCTGAGCGAAGAGGAGCGCTTGGAGCGGACCGTGCTGAAGCAGCTGCTGAAGAGCTGGTTGGAGTTGAAGACGCTGAGGCAATCGCAGGGCTACAACTGCGTTCCTCATCAACTCTTCATCTCAAAGTATAATTGCATATTTATATTATTATAAATGGAGTTTTACATTGAGATTTTCTTTCGTTGTTGCAGAAGGACCGTGGAGCCGGAAGAGGATGGGGAGAGGTGGAGTAAGGAAATCGATGCGGAGGTGGAAGAGGCGCGGGAGATGGCTCGGCACGAAGGAAGTGAATTCGACGAGGAAGAGACCCGGAAGAGGGTGGAAAGGAACGCTAAAGCCAACCGCAGGAACATAGGTTAACACGCTTAAGACGAAAATTTAATTAAAATTAATAAGAACTTTCGTTTAAGACGAAATTTCGTTTTAAAAGTGCTGTGTATTCTAACCTTAAAGCAATGGTTAAAAATTGTTTTATTCGGATAAGACGAAATTTCGTTTTTCTATGATGTATTATTAATAATGTTTGTATCGATTGACAGGTGAGCCGGAAGTGTACGTGGAGTTAAAGCATTCCGTCCCTATCGCTCCCTTTGACCAATGTCCGAGGTGACAATTGTTCTTTTTTCTCTCATTATCTTTATAAAAATTTAATAATTATTGTATTTCCGGTGTGTGTATAGGTTGGAACAGAAGAGACGAAACGATATGCGCAGGTGCGAGATGTTCATCAAGGTCTATTGCAACGATAAGTTGGTCACCCAAACAGCCTCCAAGTACGTTCACTCACTCAGGGCCAATTGCACTCATGCACTTTGAGCCGTGTTTTACTGTTTTATTTTCAATGTGTTGATTTTTGACAGGAGGTTGAGCGAAGAGTTTAGCGTGAGCTTCGGAGAGGAGTTCCGGCTGAAGGTGGCTCAGGAGGAGTGCAAACTGTGCTTCAAGATTTACGAGAGGATGGCTAACGCCCTGACCGCTCCTCACTTGATGGCCGAGGTGTACGTGAACCCGACGGATGAGAACCAGATGGCGGAGGAGGACGGTGAGGAAGAAGGCAGGAGGAGCGTGCAGTTCGCGGACCACAGGTTGGTCAAGTGGGACCACGAAGCTGTGGGAAGCGGTAAGCGCGAGGAATTTATTTTATGAATTTTACTTTCATAATTTACCTTTCTCTTCTTTGAAATTAGGTTCTGATTTGTTGACCACCGGCAGTCTACACTGCTCAGTGAATTGGAGCGGCGAAAGAGAGGGTGAGGAGAGGAGAAGAGGTCCTCGCCATCGGCTGCCTCTCCCTGGAGGAGGAGGAGGAGGAGGGTTAGGGTGGGACACGGAGAAGGCCAAGCGATGGACCGAGGAGAGCCAATTGGACCCCAACGACCCCGAAAACGCCCTCTTCTTCCACCACTTGCAGGTTATTCTTACTCGCTCAGCTCAATCTCTACATTTCTAACGCGTTGTAATTTGCAGAGTGGTCTGCTACGGGATGGACAAAACGAGTACTTCCGTTTAGACAACCTGCAGAGACCCTTTGATTTTGTGCAGAGCGAGCGCGAGGAAGAGGAGTTTCGCAACAACCCTCGCTTTCGGCTCATCCGACTCAGAGACACGCAGGTCAAGGAGTTTGCGGCGCTGCGCATGATCCCCATGAATGCGGCGGAAGTGGATCCTTCCTTCTTTCAGGTAACGTACATAAAATATTTCGATAATTCAAAAAGAAGCAGTAATTTAGATTATTGTTAGCTTTACGAGCGCCGTGTGGTGGAAGAGCGTCGCCTACAAGGGAGCGTGGGTGACGATGCTGCGGACGGAGAAGACGAAGAAGAATCGGAAGGAGACCCTGACTTGAGGAGATCTAAGGTGGTGAGGTACTTGAGTAAGGTGAGGGAAGCGGTGTGGTGGAAGTATCAGTTGGCCCACCGCAAGCGGAAGTCGTTGAGCGAGGTGGTGATGGAGGACGACATCCCCAACATAGGGGCGCTGGGCAGCAGCATCTACCGAGGGCTGACGGAGAACAGAAGGCCTCTGAAGCCCACGCGCAAGGACAGGAGGAAAGTGACTTACGCTCACAACGTCACCGGAAACAACGTCATTCTCTTGGTCAATGTGGCCAACGCTTTCAACGTGCCAGTGAGGAAGGAAACGACGAGAAACAACAGGTAAATTAATTGATTTAAAGCTGCCCCTTAGCATCTTCATTTACTTAGCCTTATGTAAATAAATGCAAGCTGCACTGCATAAGAGAATAGGTGCTTTGCGGTGAAGCTATCTTGTTTTTTGCTTAATGTTAACTCTATGAGAGCATCAAGGGGCAGCAATTTTTTTTTTTTTTTAAATTTTTAAATTTTATTTTAGGCTGGGTGTGTACGGTCGTTCGACGGCGGCCTCCACTTCATCTGCTGCTGCTGCTCCAGTGGCCATGGAGTGTTTGGTACGTCCGGTGGTAGAGGTGTCGTTCCAGCAACAGAGCGTAAGCACCGGCAGCAGTTGGGGCCCCAACCCCTGTTGGAACGAGGACCTGCAGCTGGAGTTCCGAGCTCCCCATCACGACCTATCCCCCGCCAACCTGCAGAAGGTCAGAGACAACGTGTTCTTCAACCTCTTCGACGAAGTGTCCATTGACATGCTGGAAGACGATCGCGACCGGAAGTCTCACGTACACCAGCGGGTGGAGCGGCGGTGGTTGGGCTCTTTCGTTTTGCCCTTTTCCACGCTGTACCTGAACGGCCGAGTGGAGGGCACCTTCCGCATGGACACGCCCAGCGTCCTCATGGGCTACACTTCTGGCGAGGTGAAGGAGGAGGAGGTATACATCACTCTCTTCCTCACGCTCGAACCGACGCTCCCACTTCCGCTTCCGTTCCACGGGCAGGTGGAGAGCAGAGAGAGTGAGAAGGTAGTGGAGCGGATCGAAGGCATGGCCAAAGACTTTCGCTCGGCCTTCCCCAAGAGAGAGTTTAAGATGACGGTGATCGACGTGCAAGGGAAATCGGTGCTAGTCACTCGCTTCGTCCGCCCTCTGGCGCCGCCCCCGCCCTATGACGTTCAGGCGGAAGGAGG
>JAQGAZ010001873.1:0-23352 GCA_034692225.1 Polydesmus complanatus | reverse complement strand
TTACATAGAAAAAACTGCTCGCCCACAGCCGAAGAAACTGTTGGCTCCATAAAATAAAAGGTGTAAAAGTGGTTATTTTTTTTAAAAAAAAATTTATGAAATTTTTTTATAAAATTATTTAAGACGTTTATTTAAACTGAACCACTTTTACAAAAAAAAAAATTTTCCTATCTAAATTCCATGTAACAGTCGGTCCCTCGGTGGAAGTACGAGTATATCCATTAATCCTTTGTTTGAAAGAAAGCCGCGGCACACGCGTAAATTTACCCATGAAAACAAGCACACGTCCACCAAACAACAGCCAAGAGCAAAAAAGGGAGCGAAAACGCGCGAAATTTACTTTTATACTGGGAAATGACGGTTGGCGATTGGCTAAATGCGGTCAGGTGACGCACTGTTTTTCAAAATGGCGACTGCGATTTCCCGCTCAAACCCCTCGACCCCCTAAAATAGCTGTCAATCACCCGCCTTCACCCCCCCCAAAAAAACTTTCGTCTGCTAACCCTAACAATACTTTTAAAATTGCTTTAAATTAAATAAAATCTTTATATTTCTGTTTACATTTCGACTTTATTTGATAAATCCAAACCCCTAAAACATTAATATAATAATTGTTTTCATCGAAATTTAATAAAAACAAGCCGTTTTAATGGAGAAATGACCCAGAGTCATATTCGCATTTGTATAATTTTAAGTTACACATTTCAGGCTTGTCATTTCGTACAATAACTCAAATTTTTATTTAGAACTAGTTAAACATAAAACAACAACAACAAATGGCAGTGCTGATAGTACACAAGTATAATAATATAATATGCGCAACAAGTGCGCACGGTAGTAACTCTCAAAAAACGGTAGAATAATACCTTACATAGGGGTATACAGGAGGGCGGTAAATCGATGCAAATGGCGATTCAGCAATCGGACGTTTTGACTTTATTTCTATGGAAGGATTTTGGAAAAGGAAATCAAGATTCACGCATGTAAAGCATCGTAAATAATATTAAAATGTTTATTGTTTACAGGTTTTTACTGCTTAACGCAAACTATTCTATAATAACTTAATGATCCAATTGAATTGTCGAAACAAATGCAGTTGACAGTTATTCGACTCGGTCGTCATTATGATTTGACGCTTTCCTGCTGCTGTAGGCTACATTTGAAATTCACCTCGCATTTTCAACGCATTTTGAGAAATTGTAACAAGATTGAAGCAAGCAGCCTATATTATAAAAATATAGTACAGTAAGTACAGCACATAAAAATGTTTGTTATATATTATTGCTATTACTATAATTATGTAATATCAATCGTCAACTACGGTTCTTTTTTTTTTTTTTTTGGTTTATAGTTTATGCTGTATGCCATAAGATGATCCGCTGTTAATTGAATGATTATAATTCCTGAACAAAATTTGAAACGTCGTCGATCGGATTTCCAAAAGACTGCAGCGATTAAGCTTCATCAAACTAATTTCATTTGTCAAACTAAACCAGATCTACGCAAGTACAGTAAGTGCATGTCGTTCAATTTAATTACCGACGTATCATTGTTACTGTATGTTGCATAATTGTATGTTTTTCTAGGCTTCATTTCTAAATTTTATTTAGAACTGATAACTTATAAATATGCGTAAGTACAGGTAGTATTTAACCGCTACACAGTATATATATTATGACCAGTGGATACGTTGATAACTTAAGCATCTTTCTACGCACATGTAATTAGTTTGCAAATTTGTAATTTAGCCTAATCTTTTTACTACTGAGTCAAACGTGTTTAATGTTTTTTTAATATTATTTTCAATGTTTAGTAGTGAAAGATGTAGGGGTTAATCCGATGCTATCGTAGTTCGATTGGCTGGTACTATAAATTTTAGCTTTATTTATTTCAAATTGTTTGGCTTTGTTTTTGTAATGTAAAATTAGTTTAGGGGATTAATTAACTGTATGATGTTTGCGGCGGTACGATGGTAATTTACATAATTACGTTCGCGATGATATAATACGGTACGGTGAAGGAAAAAAAAAATAGTTATGGATAGGCCAACAGTGTACAATATTTTGCATCTAAATCAGCTTTTTATTTTCTTTTTAAAAAATTAAAATTATTTAAATTTTAACTCGTCAACAATAACTCATTTTCCCTTATACATTATTCAAAAAAGGGAATTAAACGTACAAGCATAAAAATCAATCACTGGATGATTCATTTGTTTCTTCATTTTTCGTTAATTCAAGGTTAGTAGACAATGTTTTGGTCTTACAACAAACATTGCAAATTTTATCGTTTTTATCATTGACAAATGTACAATGATCACACTCCCATTTGTCAGGTTCGGATAACAATAGGTTTTTATCTTCCGAGTTAATCGATTCTTCATTTGATTTACTTTTTTCAAAAGTGCTGTTAATTTTTTCTTTTACTTCAAACAAATATCCGGCATTACCTAAGTCTTGTTGATTTTGGCAATTTCCAAGTTTATCTTCAGCTTGACAGTTTATTTTTTGCGATTTAGTAGCTGCTTCTTCTTCAGCATCTTCCGCAAGCGCCTCGTTTATTTTATTAGTCTTACAACAAACTGCGCAAATTTTCGAATTATTATTATCATTAATAAAAGTGCAATGCTCACACTCCCAATGGTTTTTTTCGACAGCACCAACAATAATTGAACATTCTTTTTTGCATTCATTTGGCTGATCAGCTTCTTGTAAACAACTGGCAGAATTAGGATTTGCTGTAATCATTTTCTCTTTATCTTCAATTAAATCTGAATTTTTTATGAGACCCACACAATGTTTAACGTCTAAACTATTTACACTTTGACTAACGATTATAGGTAGCAATTGCGATTGACCAAGTTTGTTTTTTTCTTTTTTTGTTTTTGTCTTACAGCATACATTACATATTTTACTATCATAATTATTAATGAATGAACAATGCTTACATTCCCAATTTCTTTTTTCAACTTTTAAAGAAGCCGTTCTCATTTGTGTTTCTTCATGTAATTCTTCTTCCCCCGATAATTTGGTGAAAGTTTCGTTTGAATTGACATTCCGTTTTTCTTTCAAAATATTTTCACATTGTCGATCTGGAACTGGTTTTTGCAGTTGGCAATAATTATTGTCTTCTTCCAAACGCGGCATTTTACTTTTACAACATACACTGCATATCGTATGATTTATGTCATTGATGAACGAACAATGTGCACATTCCCAATCCCCCGGGTCATCTTTTACAATAGAATTTAAAGAAGCTGTATTTGTTTTGATTTCTTCATTTAACTCTTTTTCTACCGACATTTTAGGGAAAATTCCATTGGGAGTGACATTTTGCTTTTTCTTTAAAGTGTCTTCCTTACGTTTTTCAGGAGTTATTTTTTGCAATGTAGGTTGTGGTTCACAATTATTGTCTTTTTCCAAACTCGTTAATTTACTTTTACAACAAACACTGCATATTGTATTATTTATGTGATTAATAACTGTGCAGTGTTCACATTCCCATTCTTCTGATTTAGAAACAGAATTATTAATAATTTCGTCATTGATTTTGGTAATCGATTTTGTTGCGCGTTCATTGTTTTCTGAATTTTGTTTAATTTCGTCCTTTAACTTATCTTCAACTTTCAATTGTTCCCTTTGATCAACGTTATATTTTTTTTCGAAATTTACTTTAGGTTTATTTTCTATTTCACCGTTTATTATTTGAGAAACTATTGGCTGCACGACATCTAGTTCACTATTCTTAATTTTAGTCTTACAACAAACAGCACATATTGCATTAACTTCGTCGTTAGCATATGTACAGTGTTCACACTCCCATTTCTTATTTATTATGAGACCAACATTTTCAACTTTCGGGTTGGTTTTGATATTTTGTTCAACTTTTCGTGTCCTTTTCATAGGATCATTGCTTAATAATTTAATTTTACTTAATTCACCATCAATAGTCTTTGGAACTACATTTTTGTTTCGATTTACTTGTTGCTGACTTTCTAAATCATCGTTTTTAATTTCATCATTTGTTAGTTGTAATTTTTTTCCTACTTCTAACTTCTCACTTTTAGTATTTGCAATTGGTTCAAGTTGTATTAATTCTAAATTACTAATTGCTGAATTACAGTTTTCTGTTTGATCTTGTTGCTTATTTTCTAAATTATAATTACATACTCGTATTTGACTATGTTTATCATTTGTCAACTCTACCTCGTCATCATTTTTAACTGTTGCTGGATTTTGATATAATGTATTAGTTTTACCACAAATTGCACAAGTAGAATTTTCATAAAATAGGCAGCGGTCACATTCTTTTGTACTTACGTCAACAACTGTGGGATCTTTCGAATTGCTATTTTCAGGTTCCATTTTATCAGCTTCTGTTTGCATTTCGTAGCTTTCAAGTATTTTTTGCTTAGCCTTCTTACAATTTTTTACTTCTTGTTCCTTACTTATTGCAACGAAATTTTTATTTTTTTCCTCTTCTTTTGTATTTGATTGAGTTTTTCTTGATCTTTGAGATTTATTCTTCACTCGTTTTTTCACACTTTGTGTCGGCGTGTCGTCGTCAACTAAATTAATAGTAGGTGCTGTGAGTTCTAGAGACGGAACTAAAGGCGCCGCGTTTTGATAACTTAAATATTTTGGAGATTGGTTAGCAAAAATAGGCAAATACACGGTTTGTGAGCGATGCGTAGAGCACAACGTCATAGGTCTCCAATAACCAAATTCATCTACTCCAAATTGGCATCCGCAAGAAAGCGTGGCGTTAGCAATATCAATTTCGTGCAACATTGAGTGAACCTAAAAAATTTAAAGAACAAATCAATAATTACAGTTTTTTTTTATTCATTTTACAATTTTAGCACCTGTGGTTTTGGAGCACACATTGTGTAATAATGTGGTGAATCCGCGACACTGACACTTTGCAAATACTTATTTTGAAAATTATTGAAATATGGAGAATCTGTGGTCAAGGAATGCTCAGCATGGTCAAAACTTCCAGACATACTACGAAGATGGCGAGCGCGAGTTTGAGGTTGTTGATAGTAGGGGTCTAATGTTGTAATCGTTGAGGTTCTGCCTCCAAATTGTGGTGAAAGAGGAAAAGTTTGAAGACTTCGATTGTGAACGTCCATTGAGCTGTTATGACTATTGGTACCATTACGATCAACGCCTCCTAAATGAAAGGAGTTGTAGTCTTCAGGCTGTTCGTTTCGCTAAAATAAAAAAAAAAATTTATAAATACGAGATATTTATTTAATTCTAAGTTTTTTTTTAAATTTCTAGCACATTTATCAACCATTGGCGTTGAGACATAGTACTGTATATTGGGTGCATGATGATGCTACATGTGCTGGAGTGCAGTTTTTATTGACAATTTTTTGGGACTTTTGTTAAAAATTTACTTACTTCATCAGTTGAATTTGATAGCATAACTTCTTGGTGCATAAAATTGTTACAATTTATTGGTGATTGTTGAAATTGATTTGTACCATGTAATCCTTGAGGAACAAGTTGCTGGTGATTTAAATAAGGATATGGTGAACTTAAGAATTCCGCCCTTTCCTAAAAATTCATCGATTTATATTTGATTGCATTGAAATATTATTCGCAAGTTAATCAAATGTCCTTACATATTCTGGCAGATTTGGAGTTGGAGATTTTCTTTGTCTAGGTGGTGCAATCGGCTGTAAATTTCCGAAATTAGATGGCGGCGATGATGATGGACTGTTTAATCTTTGCATTAATTGCCTCTCGTGATTTTTTCGTTTAGGATGCCGATGATACGCATCGTCACACGAAATACAGAAATTAAGGTTCAAACACTGTTTACATTGAATTGAGGAAGCGAAAGACACGCACAAGTGACACCTTTGAGAAGGCTCTACTGAAAAGGACTGCACAACTTCCGAATTTAGATCCGAATCTTGAAAATTGTCTTTAGAGCCAAAATAAATTAATCATTGGAAATACTTACTCAAAATAATTTTGATATTATTTACCTGGTTTTTTTTTCTTAACTTTGTTAACCGGATGCTCTTCAGATTCTTTGATTATTGGAGAATCAGGAACTTGTAAATTGAGAGGTGGACTATTTTCAGCCTTTAATTAAAAAACATAAAAAAAAGTATTAATATGTACAGTAAGTAATTTAAAAGTAAATGCTAATTTGATGGTAAAAAAAGAAGAAACATGGGGTGCAATTTTAAAATTAATTAAATGACTGCCCAGCTGTCAATTGAAGCAAGAGATAAAAGTTGATATCCTTAGACATGTAAACTTACTTACTTATTGCCACACTCTGAATTTTACACTGTACAAGTGAAATTAGCGATTTTTTGGAACACGTACAGATAAAAATTTTAAAAAATTAGAAATTGCATTTGGCATTTAAAAATCAGAGTTTGCGGCTAATAGCGTTGCTAATAGTGGGCGCTGAACACTCTCGGAATCAAATTGTTTTACAAGATAAATCATAAATAACTTGTTTACTCACATTTTCAAAGCCATTTAAATCGAGTAGTGACTGTTCATCTTTGATAAAATTTTGTTTAAAAAGTTGCTGCTGAGGATGAGTTTCGCGAGAGAAACTGCTAAGTTCATAAGCGGCCAACAATAGTTCTACGACCCAAGCGGCAATTGCTTCGGCATCAACATCTTCGTTTAGGAATATTATGCCACTTTCAAAGCGCTGATAGCCAAATTCCAGCAAGATGTCCTGAGCATCCTAAACTCAAAGACAAGCCAAATACAGTACTCTGATTTATGCTAAAACGTTTATAGCTCAGTTTATGATACCTGCACTGGTAACAGGTGGCACGATGGAGTTTCTAAAGGCCGAAGAATCTTTTTCCAATGACGAGGTCTTTCATTCATTGGTTTAAGCAAATCTAGTCCGAATTTGGTTATCAGTCGAAGAGATCGACTAAGCTCAGTTAAGTTGTTAGTGTTCTAAATAATTAAATTAAATTTTACCAAAAAAAATATATATATACAGCTGTATATCAAAAAAATAAATAAATAACCAAATGTTGACTAACTATTTCGTGAACATCAAACATTTTTTGTATTTGTAGAAGGTGGTATTTTTCCTCAAGTGGATAAGGGAGTCTAATAAAAGCGTCAAAATCTTCCATATCCACTTCCGCTTGAACCAAAAGATCCAAAACTAACTTGCTCCTAAAATCAATAAAATTAGACTAATTATTTGTTTTCTATTTTGATATTTAATTGAAATATTACTTTATATCAATGGCTGTTTGTTCAGGTGCTTCGTCCAAATTTTCCGGTGCCTCTTCTTCCCAAACGTCATCGTCGATTTCCATGACGCTACTTGGACTTCCATCAGACGATGTGGCGTCTTCAGGTGAAAAATTAAACGACGTTTCCACAATTACGTCCGTCACATTCTCGGTTAATAATTTACTTTCCAAATCTTCAGTAAAACTGTTGTTAGACTGTTCTATTTCCAGCTCATTCTTTATTTTTGAAAAATCAAAAATGTTTTGTTTAATGTCATCCGCATCAGCAATGATGTCCAAAGAATTTTCCTCATTTAATTTTACACCATCTTCAATCGTTGGCTTAGAAATGCTTTTCGAAATGTCAAAAATAATGTTTTCTACATTTTTAGCAATACCCGATTTCGAATCAATTAGTGCACTGCCTTCTTCATTCATCGCAGTAATTAACTGATTTTTAGAGGAGGCAGCTTTTATTGACATGTCACTAAGTACAAATTGCTCTTGTTTGTCTATTATTTCAGGTTCTAATTCTTGATCGTAAATTTGCTCGGGCTCATTAAAAATAATAGTTTTAGAAAAATAAGTTTTGCTATTTGACTTTTCCTTCAGTACAATTATCGATGCCGATTCATCTATTATTTCTGGTTTTGATTCTTGAAGATAAATTTGATCGGGCTCATTGAAAATAATATTTTTAGAAACATCAGTTTTGATTGACTTTTCGTTTGGCATAATTGGTTCTGATTCAGTTACGGCCATTTCAGGTTTTGATTCCTGGTCATGAATTTGAAGCTCATCTGAAATAATAATTGATTCCTCGGTGGCAATTGGAGCTTCAGAAATAGTTCTCGATTTACTTAATATTTCATGTTTTGATTCCTGGTCATGAATTTGAAGCTCATCTAAAATAATAATTGATTCCTCAGTGGCAATTGGCGCTTCAGAAATAGTTCTCGATTTACTTAGTATTTCATTTTCTTTTAAATGTGGAATAATTTTTATTTTATCGGATAAGGAGCTTGATTTTTGATTAGTGTCAAAATGGTCTTCTTGTTCGCTTATGGCACTTTCATCACGTTTATGGAGTTTTTTATTTTCTTCTGCCAAAACTGGAAACTCTTCAACAAATTGTTTATCCGTTTCCAAAATTGTTGCCACATTATTTAACTTTGCTTCGTCATTTATATTTACCGGTAATTTAGTTTTATTAATTATTAATTTTTTATTGCAGTCCGCGATATTATTCAGAACTTCCTTATTCATTTCCAATAAATTAATCAATTTATCATTAATTATTTTATTTGCTTCACTTAATTTATTAATTTTAGAAATTTTTAACAAATCCTCATCTAAATCCATATCCTCAATTGATCCAATTTTTTCGTAAATATCTTTTAATTGTTCTTCAACTTTTTCGGTCTTTTGAATATTTGATAAACTTTCTTCATTGGCATCTTGATGGAAAATTCTTTCCTTAACTGTGTTTAAATCGCGTGTAACTATTGGATTTGCGATTGCTCGTGATATTTCGTTACAAATCTTAACATCCAAAGTGCTAGTTTGACTTAATTGTTCTTCGCAAATAATTTCCAAAGTCGGTGCAGTAGAAATGTCATTTTTCATAACAATATCATCAGTGAAAGAAGAACAAGCATCTTCAAATTCATCATTTGATCCACTCGAACATGTCAACAAGTCCCCAGTTCCATTGCTACTGTTACTCCTACTCCTGTTGCACAGTTTTGGTATAGTTTTCTGATTTAATTTTATTTCTTTAGCTTTACATGTACCGCTGGCAGATAAATCAATTTCTTGAATAGCCACATTTTTAGCTTCGTCAAACAAACTAGATTTTCTAGAAATTAAAATTCCATCTTCCTCCACATCGACTTTGCTTATTTGATCCTCATCCGTACTGTTAACTAAAGACAATCGCGAGTGATTTAACGGTGGCCAGTAATCATGCAAAGGATCGTCAGCAATATTTTCTTGTATTAGTAAATATGGTGAACAGTAAGACGTAAAATTGCCAGTTTTAATTCCTGAATTTAAACCGCAAGTGGCATGAATCGACGTTTTATTATTATGATTTTGAACAATTTTTTTCTTCTTCGTATTTTTGCAAAATAAATTTTTAATTCGTTTGACAGTGGCAAATATCTTCTTCTTTTTTCTTTGAAATGGTAAATGATGGGTTGGTAACTTCCGAGAGCCATTCTCGTTCAACTCTTGTTTTGATTCTTTGCTTTTATGATTCCCCATAACTATCACTAAAATATAGCTCATAAACAAATTCGTAAAGAAGTATTTATCAACAGTGGGCCTACCTGTTTAGTTTCAAAAGATTTTATAATTTTGAAGCATTTGAAGAGTGATGTTAATCGGAGGAATTCATTAAACCTTGTTTCCATTGCCACCCGTCTGGTTCAAATGTTTTCCTTTTCTAAACCAGGAATGACCTGATTTTTAAAATATCTATTTTTACTAACATTTTTATCCCCGAGGTTTTTTTTATCCCTTTTTAGGTATTGTTTGGTAACTTGCCAAATTTTCCGCCTATTTATTAAAACAATTTATCCCACTGTTGCGACTTTAGACAATTTAAGATGTAGGCTATAGCCTTTACGACCGAAGCAAAAGGGTACATCATTAAAAGCGTAGTACAGTTACTCCTTACTTACAATAATTGTATAATATTATTGATTTTCACATACAGTACAGAACTTAATTAAAATTATAGCAAAAAAATTCTACAACGACTTAACGCACGCTTAGGAAAAATTGTCTAATTATGCTAAAGGGTTTTTCCAAATCATCTTCTATCCCATATTATCAGTAAATACATTTCAGGAAATTGTAATTGAAATAGTGAACAATGAAAAAATCTGATTTTATAGTTGAATACACATAAAAGCAATTCGTGTCATATGGAGTTACTATGTGACTAGCTTAGGATGAAATTAGAAATCCATGATTAATAGCACCGATTAAACAACTTTACGCTGTCATTTAAAGTTTAAAATCATTTCCTAATACAATCTAAAAGGATATATAATCATAGGTATAATTCTTATTAATCAATCTCAAATAAACGCGTTGACGAAAGGTAATATTTTATCCTTCATTATAATAATTAATATACTTTAATGGAATAGATAGAAATTCAGACTAAGTTATAGATAGTATAAATTTGATTTTGTACATTTTGTAAAACGCGGGAGCTGCCATCATTTTCAATTCACTAATTCTATAAAGCAATACACTTATTAAAACTAAATTTAAGTTAATTTATACCCAAACTTACAGTTACATTTTCTTTGTTTAGAATACAATGAGCGTTTGAGAATCGAATGAGATCCATGTCGGCTGTAGTTGAGTATTTATCCGTTTCCGTTTTAAGAGGAGAGAAAAGTGAAGATAGATTTTCCTTATCCTAAAATATAGTTAATACCGTATTATAAATTATTAATAACGGAAATAAAATAACAAAATGACATACAAGAGGTAAATTCTCTCGAGTTGATATTTGTTGAAAGAATGACTGCCGTTCAGATAACCTAACCAGAGGTTCAGTTCGTCTTTTTTCTGATGTTTGAACTTCAGACAATCGCGGATTCTCACTGACCGAGTTTTGAACAGGTACAATCTCGGTACTTGATGAAGCTAAGGCGTTAACTTCGCTTGTATTGTCTAAAAATTCAAAATTAAGAATGCTGTATAAATATAATTTTAAAATGTGAAAACATGTGCAAACCAGATCCATTGTCGTCTATAAGTGGAAATATATTCTTATCATTGAATACTTTCGTTTTTGCCAATCTTAATCGAGCCTCTTGAGTTTTATTAGCCCTTACGTTTGTTGATGGCTTAACTCTACGTCCCTTATTCTAAATATTTAGTAAATTTGATTAAGCCAAAATTGTTAAATTAAATTTTAAAATGAAATTTTACTTGAGGTTTAAATCTTTTAACTGGAGAAATTGTCTCTACCCAATTGTTAGCCATAATTTCGTCCAACTTTTTGTATTTTTCATTCAAATCCTCTACCTAAACAAGTAAATCATTAAATTTCCCTTAAAATATTTATGTCAATTAACAAGGTCTGATACAATAAATTTTGTATATGTACCTGAAAATACATCATGTCCCAAAAGCCTTGTAAATCATCAATTAATGTAATTTGTTCACCAGTGCTGTTATCGCAGTCATCGATCAAACCAAAAAATTGCTTAAATTTTTTTGTAATCAGCAAATTCGTCTGTCCAACAACCGAATCAATTTTTCCAAATACTTAAAAAAACGGGTAACGTTAGATATCTGAAAAGAATATAAGAAAAAAACCCAAAGTAACCAACCATTCTCTGAAATAAGTTCTTGATTAGCTTTGCTTATTTCACTCCACTTTTCGCGTAATTCTGTCAATTGGGCAATCGTTGTCGCTGACAAATTCCTGAAGTAAGTGGTAGTTTTGACATTTTCCGTATTAACATTAGGCATTTCTTCATTAGGAACGGCTATTAACCAAATAATAGAAATTAAATCTGACCAATTTAAAAACAAAATTCAAACTTACCAATCGAAACACCTAGATCAACAGACGCAGTTGCGGGAGTTTCAACCAAAAATTCCTCATTAGGAGCAGCTAAAAATAAGAAAAATGAAAATCACCCGACTAATTTATAACCACAATTCAAACTTACAAATAGAAACAACCGGTCCAAGGGGGGCGATTGCGAGGGCTTCATTCGAAAATTCCTCAACAGGACCAGCTAAAAATAACAAAATCACAAAAATTTTAAAAACCCTGACAAATTTACAACCACGATTCAAGCATACAAATTGAAACAACCGGTTCAACTGGCAAGATTGGGACGGTTTCATTCGACATTTCTTCACCAGAAGCAGCTAAAAATAACAAAAAAACATATATTAAAATAACCTAACTACATGACATGTAATTGATAACCATAAGTCCAACTTACCAATTGAAGCTGTCGCTTCAACCTGCGCGATTACTGAAGATTCATCTCTTTCACTTCCTAACAGAAACGCATTTTTCATTTACTTCATAAAACTATTAAATAATTATACTAACTGTTGCTAATTGGAGTGAAAGGGTATGTTGAGAGGTTGGCAGGAGCTACAAATTGGAAGTTGTCTGGCGCAAAAGATTTTCTTGATAGAATTGAAGCAACCCTGCTCGGCTCTTCATTTGTTGGATCATTTTGAGTTGCAGGTGGTGCAGGCCTCTTTACTGGTTTAGGAACCTTACACCGTTGTCCTGGAATCGGTTTCGCGCCACTTGCTTGCACATTTTCTAGATTAATAAAAAACAATTCATATAAAATAATACTGTAAATATATTTAGAAAACACTCACCTTTAAGTTTGGCAAGTCTAGTATTTACCTTCGCTGCGCTTGGCTGCGGTTGAGCCTAAAATATAAAATGTACTTGATAAATAAAAAGCTCAATTAATAAAACTAAGATTTTTTTTACAGTAGCCAACGCTTTAGCCATTCCTCGCGTAACGACGCCAGGTTTCTCGTTCACATTTTCCTAAAAATTATAATAATGATCTTAAAATAATTAAACGCTTAATTGAAAGCAATTTAAACACATACCGGTACATAAACATTTAAAAACCCCGGTGTATCATATCTTATTTTGCAAAATTTAAACGCAGGTTTCTTCTTCTCAGCTTCCAACTTTTTCTTTAGTAGTTTCTCTTCCTTCCATTTTTGTAATTGCTGTTGTTTTTTCAACTTGGCTAAAATGAGAATAGAAAAAACATACTATATGTACTGTACTTTCGGTAATAAGTTCCTTGTTTTATTCATGGGGTTATAATGATTTCTACCGTAATGAAAATTACACTACATAGTACTGTACTCCCAAAATTTTCAAGATCCACATTCATTTAGTCATTAAGAAAGGATTCATTTTTAAATAAAACAGTAACAGACTGTTCGCCAGTTTTATTTGAAAAGCAAATATCTTAACGCATATTAATAACGCGGTAAAATAATAATTTATAATTACAGTAACTCATACCATCATCGGAGCCAACGATTGCCGACGTCGTCGCAACTAAGCCTCTTCGTTCGTTTACCAAGTTTCCTCTTGCTTCTTTTTGATGAATTGATTTCCGATGAAGTCGTAGTTGTTTTTGGTCAACGTCCTCTTGCAGATTTAAACGCTTCTTTTTGTACGTCGGTATTTTAGACATTTTCACTCACAATTTTATTCGATAAAATCCGACGAAATGAAAAAAAAACATCCACAACACAATAATATTATCAACCAAAAAAACCGTTACTCATTTGTGAATTTTGAAAATATTTTCACGAGCACGTGATTGAATTTCCATTGGATGAAATGCGAATGGGCGGACACGTGACTTCATTCGCGCATTCCCATTGGCGAAAGCTAAATGAATGGAGGAAATTTGAAAATGGTTAAAATGAAGCGAGTTATTTTAAAAGTAAAAAATAATTATTTTGACTTTATTTCTGAACCAACTGCACAAATAATCTTTGGAGAAAACAACATCTAAGTTTGAATTTAGTTGTGCTTAACTTATCATCGGGATTTTAAACGCTTTTCAGGAGTGGACGAACGTCGTTTTGTAATACACTCGTTTAAAGCACGATACAATGTACAATCATGCAGTTGGAATTTATTAGAACTACATGTATTTAGAATTAAAAAGAATACAAATTTAATATTTTACAAGTGTTAGAAATTTTAATAATGTTCAATATCGTATAAGTTAAAACAAATTATACAAATTATTCAGAAATCGGACTCAATCTGCAATAAAACTCAAACTGTAATATTTACAGACATGTGAAAATACCGTACCACAATGATGAGAAAAAAAATTAAAATGCTGAGGTGATAAAAAAAAAAACCAAGAACATTAATTGTAAAAAAAACTAACGCTACGGGTTGTATGACCAAATAATTGAAATTAAAAGTCTAATAAATTAATAATTCATTTTTCAGTTTTTTTATATTTAATCTTCAAGCCTTTCATCAGATAGTTTTATACTCGCGTTACGTTGTTAGCGCTAATAATTAACCACTTTTCACACATCGTATCAACCTGTTTTGCTAATAATGGTTCTCTTATGCGCAATTTAACTTCAACTTTACCTCCAATTGGTTTACGATTTTCCATTACCTGGTCAAACATCATTTTAGTAAGCTTTATTATTATCAAAATAAAAAAAAACTCACGTCAAAACTTTCATGAAGAATGCACCTAGTTTCTAAAGGTGCCAACTTAACAGTAGCACTTCCTAGTAAAGTATCGCTTCTAAGGAATCCTCTACAAAAAAATACCAAAATAATATTATTATTCCTTCCTTCTAAATTTTTTAAAAAAATTGTATTTTTACCCTTTCGACCACACTTCCAACTTCAACCCTTTTCTTTTAAATACACTAGTACAATTTCTAGACTTTCGGTTAATTGTTAACTTAAAAGTTGCATTATATTCTACATAATATTCATTAGAATTAGTTTTTCGTTTTAATTTGATTAATAAAATAATAAACAAACCGGGGTTATTTGTGTTTTTAATTGTGGAGGTTTTACTGCTTTGCGGCGTTTCCTGTAAATTATAAAAGTTGTACACTATTTAATTGACTTACAGTGAATACCCAAATTAAAAACAATTATTCAAACAAGCATTTTACAATAGCGCATTATAGCATTATCCGGTAAAAGCTTTTTTTAAAATTTGACTTACCACAGGAAATGGAAATTCATACTTTATATAAGTATCAATTTCAGTAGGATTTGGACCTATAAATTTAAACAGTTTAGAATAACGTACAAAATTTAAAAAAAATTCAAAAATTATCTTACAAGAATAATTAATGCCTCTAATAATGGTTAACTCAAAGTCGTCGTCTCCAAGATCAGTACAACATCTAAAAAATCATTAAATGCTTTAGTAATAAATTTACGATATAACTATTGTACAAATAAAAAAATTACCTGACGATAGAAAATGTTTTCGTTTCATAATGAAATCGAGGTACTGGATCACCTCTTTTAAATAAATTTTTAACATAATTTAAATCTTTTTTAGAATTCAGCAGCATAGTCTCAAATCTTGTAAAATTATAAAAGAAAAATTTTACAATTAACTTCATGTTTAATTATTTAACAGATAAATTACTTGTGCGCATTTGGTACATCCCCCATTTTTGAAAAATGAAGACGATTGCCTGAACACATCTAAATTAAATTTACAATAGTTGAATTGTTGGTTTTTTGATAACAAAAACAAACTAGAATTAATAAATATTACTTCAATTTGGGCTAACAACTCCTTCTCCAATCTTTCAAACATTTCTAAACGATCCCCGGCTGGTTGACAATCCTCTTTGCTGATAATTTCAAATGCACTCTCAGTATTTGAATTAGGCGAATGCGGCAACTGTAAAACCAAACATTAAGTAAAAAATTATTTAAAATAATTAATGAAAAAACTTAATTACACTATCCATATTCACAGGTAATCCACACTTAGCAGCAGTAATCATTGGTTCAAAACCCTACGGAAATCAAAATAATCGAGTAAATTTAATAACATCCTATCCTTAAGTTAATACAAATAATTATGACATTGTGTTCTACCTTTGCAACTCGTAGATATTCCTTCGCTGCTTGAATATCGCCTCTTTTTTTAGCTTCTAAAGCTGATTCTTTAAACAATTTTTGTCGCTCCAAAATAGCTGCCAATTGCTTTTCGTGCAATGACAATGAACTCTTTTGCGAAGATTTTCCGATAGAATTAGACAACTGTCGTGCAGGCGGTGACAAAGCCTTATCTACATTGGAATTTGAGGGACTCAATGGTGAATTAGCAGATGCGCTCTTGATATTCGCATCCGACTGAGGCGGTAACAAGGGGAGAGCCGATTTATCACCCACCGATTTTAAACTTTGACTAGGAGGTAACGGAGTAGATTCCTGCTTTGAAGCCACATTAGATAATGGGATAGCCGCAAATCCTTACAATTTAATAAAATTTTAAATCGTTGAAAATAAACGTACTGTATTTTTCAATTACAGAGCAGTTACCTGGAGGAGTAGGCAATTCCTCAAAATCAACCGGCTTTCCAGCTTTATAAGCTTTAATAGCATCTTCGTATTGCTTATTTTACATGACAATAATTAATATTACATTAGCATGGATATTATTAAAACAATTACTTTCACAATTCTTCCCATTCGCCTAGCTTTACTAGAATTTCCACTCTCATTAGCTTCTATCACTCCGCTTTTATATTTTTCTAAACGTTGTTGCAAAGCTTCGTTAATGCTTGTTGGAGGTGGAGGTGGATTAAAAACCGAAGGGTCATCTAACACTAAAATTTACATTTAATGAAAAACTAAACTTTATAAATAAAATATATAATTTGAAAATAACCTTCATCTGTCGGTATTTCTAAAGGAGCATTTCTATCGATTGAAGATTGCCTTTGATTTGCGAAGACATTTACAGATGGATTTGATGGCCCTGTAATAGCTGGTGCTCGTACCGCAACTGTAGACTGAAAAACTTAACACTTTCTTTCAAATTCTAGTCATTTTATATACTTTATAAATAAAATTAACAAACCATTTTCAGAGGGAGGTGGTGGTGGCATCCCTTTTAAGTCAACTTCATGCCCTTGTTCGATAGCTTCAATTATTAAGTCAAACTTCTAAATAAAGAATTGCCTTCCTTACAAACACGTTTTCAATTACAATAATACAAAATATGAATTACTTTAGCAATTTTTACATATTCCCTAGTTTTTTCAACGTTATTATTTCTCTTGGCAGCCATAGCAGCTTGGCGATATTGGTGTTTCCTTTCATTTAACAATTCTAGCGTCCGTTTATTGCTAGCATCTTCTTTAATTACTAAAATAAAAACAAATTAAATTACAGTCTTAAAAATAAATACTGTATTTTTTACCTTGAGGAGGTGAAAGCGGAGGTGCGCTCGGATGAACAGAATCAACAGGTAAAACATCTGAAGCTTTTCGAGAACGAGGAGGTAATGGAGGAGGCACTCCTGATGAATTATTTACCGCGTCATCAATTAATAAATTTGGCTTCTGTTCGATCTTATTCAATATTGGTATATCATTAGTTGAATTTTCAGGAATAGAGGGTTTAGAGTTTGAAACAGCAACAGGAGGGGGAATATCTTCTTCGTTCACAGGTTTTCCTGATTTCGCAAATTTCAATTGCGTTTCTAAAGTCTGATAAAAACAATTAATGAAAACCAGCATTAAAAATTAATTTCAAACGGAAACCTTAATTCCGCGATCTAATCTTCTGATTTTTGCCGTTTCAGAAGAAGTCACAGCACTTTTATGTGCTTCCTTGTAAAGTTGTAACCTTTCTAGTAATAAATCTAATGTTGGATTACCTGTCGATATGCTACTGTTTGACGCAGATGGTTGAATAGTAGAAATATTCGTCGAGCTACGGCTCACAGGTATTGAATTATTAGTAGTAGCAGGAGGCGGAGGAGGAGCAGCCCTTAGTTTAACCGCAGGAGGAACACTTGCGGGTGTTTCAATTCGCGGTTTGGTTGGAAGTAAATTAGTAAACCGACTTTGTAAATCTTCTTTCGCTGTAGGTTCATCTTTATAAACAGATTCAATCTTCCCCAGTTCTGCCTAAAGAATAATATTGTAATTCACGTAAATTCAAAAACCAAATAGAAATAAAATCATTAAAACTATAAATATTGTCTTGAAGTGAATTATTGAGATTCCTATACAACCTTTTATAATTAAATTTAAATTTTTACTTCGCAATTACCAATAATTCTGGATCATTTTCATCTACTTCATCATCGGATTCGTCGTCGCTAGCGATTTCGACCGCTTGTTTTTTAGGCTGATTGACACTATCTTCTGTTAAGCAACAATAAACAATACACGTTTCTGTAATAATGGTAAAAATTTTAAATCTGATATTACCCAACTCACCCAGGCGTTTACGCGAAACAACTTTTCGAATATCAAGTCCGGCTTGAAGTGCCGCTAATTCCGCTTCCAAATCATCGTCGTCGTCCATATCGTCCCCCATATCATTACCAATATTGTCTAAATCTTCCAATCCAGGAATATCAAACAAAGGAAGCTAATGCAAATTTGATAATTTATGTAAACCATTATGCAAATTTATGAAGCTGCAACAAAATACACGGCTAACCTGCGCCTTTGATCTTTGGCCTGCATTGCGTTTATTAGCCGGTGGATTTGGCTCCGCTTTCGTTTCTTTTCTTCTTGAAAACATCTTTATTAAACTGGTAAACACAAAAGTGGGAGTACTTTCGTAAAAAATAAATCAACAGTCATCAAAATATTAGTCACAAACTGCCAAACCATCCATTCATTTAACAACCAGCTGACAGAAAAAGCGCTATTATTTTCATTTGGCTAGAGCGCTTTTACATCAATCACTCGAATAAAAAGCGCCAGTTTTGAACGAAACTTTAAATACTACTGGAGTAATACGGTAATTAGAAACTGTTACTAAAACAAAGTGAAGAAATTAATTTTTCTAAAGTCATTTTCAGTCAAATTTCAGTTTTTGTTATACATTCGAATACATAAGAAAACTTATTTTATAATACTTTTTCAATTATTGTTTATTAAAACAATCATTCTTTCTTTGATAAAATATTAGCAACAAAGTTTGCTACACTGTACTGTAATTTTATTTTTAAATACCGGTTAAACTAAATGTTTGAAATCTCTCGACATATTTCATCGTTTCTTTGGCCCCTAGAAAATGCTAACAATTACTTTCCACCTAAGGTTGCATGCGAAGAGCTCCATCGAGACGAATAACTTCCCCATTAATCATAGGATTTTCAACAATAAATTGGGCAAGATGAGCGTATTCGTCAGCAAGACCGAGCCTGGGTGGAAATGGTACAGTATTCTTCAAATAATTTTTTACTTTTTCTGGCAAACTCGATAATAAAGGAGTGTCAAAAAGACCGGGAGCGATGGTACAGCATCGAATTCCTTGACTTGCCAAATCTCTGGCAATGGGAAGAGTCATGGCAACAATTCCTCCTTTACTCGCCGCGTACGCTGCTTGACCCACTTGACCGTCATAAGCTGCAACGCTAGCCGTGTTAATCACTACTCCTCGAAATCCATCCTCGTCCGGAGTATTTTGTCCAATTAAACCAACGGCTAATCGAATAACGTTGAAGCTGCCGATAGTGTTTACCTATTTTGAAATCACAAGAAAAATAATTAATTCAAAAACATGAATTTCAAGCGTAATAAAGTGCTCTTACGGTGACTACTCTGGTGAAATCTTCTAAAGAGTGAGATTTATTTTTATTGAAATTATAGGTCTTGAAAGCTACGCCAACTCCAGCGCAGTTCACTGCTACGTTCAACTTGGAAAACTTGGATTTCGTAATTTCAAGCGCCTTTACAATGTCACTTTCAGACGTTACCTACATTTTCGTAATAATTTTTGATTACTACAGTGGTTCGGTTTAATAAACAATGTCTGGACATTACGTTAGCAGGTACAAACAAGGCATCCGGACCCAAAGATTCGGCCAATTCAGCGCCTTTGCTTTGTGGAAGATCTACTAAAACTACTTTCGCCCCGTTTCGAAGAAATCTTTCCGCAGTGCCTCTTCCTAATCCTGAAGCGGATCCAGTTACGAGAGCAACCATTCCCTTCAAAAATTAGATAAGATAAAGATTAAAACTTGATACAGTAGTGTCGCGCATGACCTTGAGCTAAGAAATCATGGATTTTATTCCTAAAATTTGGTAATTAAGCAATTATTTTTGCAAATAAAAACACCGTTAAATCGGCGTTTTACTTTGATCGGCATAATCTGACTTATAGAATTTCACTGTAGCCGCCTATTATTTTTAAACCATCCTTGGTTGATCTTATTTTACCATTAGCTATAGCCCTGCTATACTGATTTATTCCTTATAAATGTTTGCATTTTAAGCCGACGTTTGATTTCAATTATTAAACATTTCAACTATATATTGAAAAATAAATTCTTATTTATAATACCTTGAGGGAATAAAGTGATGAACTCATCTTCGTATTCTTGTTAAAGCTTCAAACCAAATGAAAACTCACGTGTAAACTCTCGTTTCAAGTCTTTAAATATGACGACGGCGACTGCTACCAACTGCTGCACGAGGCTCAAAAATAACTTAATGGATGGCTAATGTGATTCCAGCTTCGGCTAAAACTTCAGACAACCAATAAGAAAGCGTCATTTTTCACCGAACAACTAATGAAAAAAGCTCATTAAAAATTGATCTTTTCAAAAAGGCAAACTTTTATTAAATCATTATTTTTTAAAAATTAATTTTATCGAAACTAACCGTATATTATAACCACGAACGTACTGATCAATATTTTTGTGTATTTTACGATTTATAAGGCTGGATGCAAAAGTGGTTTAACGATTTCTTATCGAACCAGCTAGCAGTAACTAAGCAAATTTTTAATATTAAATTTTCGTTGCCAGGTAAAAAAAAAATTGGTCAAAAAATAGCAATATTGTTCAAATAATTTAATTTCTAAATCGTAATAATAATAATAATGCATCAAATTATTATTGCATTAGATAATATTGTACGTACAATCAAGATAATAAAATAATAAACTATTTTAATTTTGCATGGCAAATAAAAGTAAACAAAATACAAAAAATGAAAAAAAAAATTAGCTGTCGAGTGAAATAATAAAAAACAATCAGTTACAGCAGTGAAAAACCTTTTTAAGATCATTTCTTAATACTATAATTATTATGTACACGAGTTTATAATTTGATCTACTATATTAACGCTTATTCAACAAAAACAAACTTTGCGAATTGAAAGTGCGTTAATAAATAAATCAATAAAAGCTAATTTTAGAAAAAGAAAAAATACTCGTCCCTTAAACTTGCAATGGCCTTTAAAAAATTATTAATTCAGCTACTGTACTGTAACTAAACAGCCGTCGAAATAAGTTTTTCAGCGAAACAGTTGGGTCAGGTAGTGTAGTTTTAGCATTTGCACCGAATGCTGTATTCAGAACCTCCATAAAAAATTTATTGGGATTTCCAAAATCCACAGTCAATTTCCAGTTTTTATCTAATTATTGTTTAAATATTATTTAAAAGTCATTACATGTACATCAATATTTTTTCCTCTTCGGGGCATCACAGCTTTACTTATTTTGCTTATGAAATATGACCTTGTATACCATTTCTTAGAAAATAATCGTTTTCAAACAAATAACAAAGCTCTTGAACGAGAGCTCGCACCGTTGCAATAGTACAGTATAAATCTTTGATTTTATGGATTTTTTTTTTCGTATAACGTCATATAAATGTATTTAGATTTTTTTAAAGCGAAAAAAAAACACTGAACGGTAAAAATTTGCAAAAGTAAGCGAGGAAAATGTAAATAGGTAATAATACTGTATGTACATTCAACAGCTCTCGTTTGATAATTAAAATTATCAAATGATAAATTGAAAGAATGCAGCAATTGTAGACTTAAGATTCTTTGGTGATATTAGGAAAACGTGTGTAAATATTTAAGAGAGATTAACAAGAAATAATGACTACTACTGCTGTTGTTGAATTCCTCCGTTATACGCGTAATCGGCCTTATTATGCATTATAAGCTCCCCGTCCACAAAATAAAAGCTATCCGATCTAGTTTCAAACGGATTATTTATCATTTCTTGTGCTATAAATTCAACAAATTAAAATTAATTTTTTGTTTCTTTTTTTTTTCAATAGTAATTATTCATTCGCTTACCGAGCTCCGACGATAAAGTTGGGAATTCGTAAATGTGCTCGCAAGTATTCTTACTGTTTGGAATGCAAAATCCAAATTCAAAATCGAATGTCTTAAGGGGTTTATCACGAAAATAATGTCGTTCAATCATCCGAAACTTATTGACCGGTTTATTGCCTACCGTGAACTCCACTCTATAAAATTAAAAATATATATCATAATACAGTATATAATTAAAATTAAATAATGAGAATTAAAAAAGAAAAAAAATATTTACGTGGCTCCGACTGTTTTCAATTTAAGGAACTGAGGAGTGAATTGATAGCGCACGAATCGGCCGGCGTTTGGATCGATATCATCCTGGTCATCCTCTACTTCGTCGTCATTATCTTCGTAACAAATTTAATTAATATATAATCGAATTTAATTAAAAGCATAGTAAGAGTAATGTGTTTACCAGGCGGTGGAGGTTTCGCTATCTCAAACAACACTGTTCCACTTTCCATATCTCGTATTCGAAACCTCGTAAAGTCGATGTCGTATACATTAGCTTCAGGTGAACATAAATAATCTACAAAAATAAAAAAATGAATGTTTTAAATAATAAATACTTTTATTTCTGCAAAAACAAAAAAAAAAACTTTTTGTTACGGTATTGATTTGATAAACTGTCAATAAAAACATACCCGGTGCTGTATATTTAAATACTCGTAATAATTCTTTTTAATAAAATTGAGTTAAACATTAAATAATGTCAGCGAGACAAATCGATAATACTGTTAGTTGAATTATTTATCACATAACTTAATTATTGCATGACAAATGGTTGTTAAAAGTTAACGACAAGAATTTCCAAGTTTATCTTGAATGGCCTACAGTCATTATCAAGCGTTGTATAGCGTGTCTGTAAATTGGCAATAACACGCATATGTGCCTTCAATGTGTTCAAGTGCTAACAGCCCATTAGGTTTTTTTTTTCCTTTCCTCTCTAATTATTAACCATTTCCCCATATTCAATTAAATTTTCATTACAAATCGAACTAGGCGTACGTCATTCCATAGATAGTAATACTATATAACAAAGCCTGCACAAGTCAGGTGCAACTAAAATAATTATATTGGATATTAACGAGCGTTGCATTTTCCCATTCAAAAATCTAAATGCAAAAATAGATACCGTATTAATTATAAGTAAACCCCAACCTTTTTTATTTTCATTAATAAATCTATTATACATGCTTTCTTTCCGCGTATACATGTATTATTCAATTTTATATTTAGACCCTTCAATA
>JAQGAZ010001872.1:0-23356 GCA_034692225.1 Polydesmus complanatus | reverse complement strand
TTTTTTTAAAAGAAAGTCGTTCATGTTTTCTAAGAAAGTCGTTCATATTTTTGTAAGAAAGTCGTTCATATTTTTTAAGTTGTTCTTTTTAAATAAAAGTCGTTCATATTTTTTTTAAAAGAAAGTCGTTCATGTTTTCTAAGAAAGTCGTTCATATTTTTGTAAGAAAGTCGTTCATATTTTTTAAGTTGTTCTTTTTAAATAAAAGTCGTTCATATTTTTTTTAAAAGAAAGTCGTTCATGTTTTCTAAGAAAGTCGTTCATATTTTTGTAAGAAAGTCGTTCATATTTTTTAGGAAAGTCGTTCATATTTTTTAAGTTGTTCTTTTTAAATAAAAGTCGTTCATATTTTTTTTTAAAAGAAAGTCGTTCATGTTTTCTAAGAAAGTCGCTCATATTTTTGTAAGAAATTCGTTCATGTTTTCTAAGAAAGTCGTTCATATTTTTTGAGAAAATCGTTCATATTTTTAAGTCGTCTTTTTTAAATAAAAGTCGTTCATGCTTTGTAAGAAAGTCGTTCATGCTTTGTAAGAAAGTCGTTCATATTTTTTTTTTAAAGAAAGTCGTTCATATTTTTAAGCCGATCTTTTTAAATAAAATTTGTTTATATACGGTAATTATAATATTTATTTTTTTAAAAAAAGGAAATCGTTCTTATTTATTTTTATTGACGAAAGTCTTAATAGACAATCGGCTTCGGTTGTCTGCCTGAATAATGAACGTCGTTGTATTCGCGTCACCCCGTCACGAGAAAGCTCAAAAATTCGTAAATTACGACCTCACTTTCCCCTCCCCCCCGCCTTCAATTAGAAATACGTCCCTCCCTGTACACTGTTCTGTTGCTACAGCCAAATGTTTGTCGTGCTTGGCGTTCCATCCTCTGCTTAACCTGTAATAAAACCGCCGCTTATCTCCGTAATTAAAGCTCCCCATCCCCCGCTTCTTCTTCTTTTTCATCATCGTCCGGTAACGGTTCCGGTCTGGCCCGGTTGTTTTTTAGGCCGGAGGAGAAATGGCACTGCGTTAATGAAATAGTTGCGAAAGCCATTGCCATGTTTTTACGAGGGTACAGGGTGTCGTTGTCTCGTTTGAAACCGCACATCGCTTGACCCTCGATCGATGGAAATGAGGGGGGCCAGGGGGGTGAAAGGGTTAAATGGGGGGCTTAAGATGACGTCAGCCGCCGCGCAGAAAAATGGGCTTTCCCAGATCTTAAAAACGTAGTTTTTGTCTTAATACTTTTTGCGCTTTCCTTCTAAACACACGCGTTCCATTCGCCACTGGAAGGCGCATGCGGAAAATATCGAGACTTGAGATGGAAAATGAGGTTTGTTTATCTTATTAAAGTAAATACTAACCATAGAAACGCCATTAAAAGTTAAATTTTTTAAAAAAATATTAAGGATTTTTAGGATTTGAATTTTAAGTATATTAAAAAGGGTGATGGTAGGTGGCGCTGATGTAAAGTATAACGTTACGTTTCCATAGAAAATATCGATTAGGTTCAAACTTCTTCCCAATCATCGTTTTAATATAATATTACAATTTTTTTTTTTAAATATTAATGATGTGCTCCGTTGAACCGGAAGCTTTTGAAGCCCCATCGAATCACAATGCCTTCTCTACTTCCGGTTCTTTGCTTGCGAGGAAATCATTTTGTCTACACTCTGTCTAAGGCGGAATCACGCGGTACAGGTATTAGTCCGGTCTTACAGGTTTCCGCTTTAGACAGTTAGTGAATAATACGAATTTATCGTTTTTAGTGGAAATTTATTGTTTTTAGTGAAGTTGTATTGTTTTTTAGTGATATTTTTATCGTTTTTTAGTGAAATTATTTTGCTTCTTAGTGAAATTGTGTCGTTTTTAGTTAGGTTTTATTGTTTTTAGTGACATTTTATTCCATATTAATGACATTTTGTCGTTTTTTAGTAAAACCTTATCGATTTTTAGTGAAAATTTATCATTTCTAGAGAAGTTTTATCGTTTTTAGTGAAATATTCTTGCTTTTTAGTGAAATTGTATTGCTTTTTAGTGACATTTTTGTCATTTTTTAGTAAAACTTTACCGATTTTTAGTGAAATTTTATTGTTTCTAGTGAAATTCTATCGTTTCTAGTGAAGTTTTATCGTTTTTTAGTGAAATTTTTATCGTTTTTAGTGAAATATTTTTGCTTTTTAGTGAAACTTTATTGATTTTTAGTGAAAATTTACAGTTTTTATTTAAATTTTATTGTTTCTAGTGAAGTTTTGTCGTTTTTTAGTGAAATAATTTTGCTTTTTAGTGAAACTTTATCGATTTTTAGTGAAAATTTACCGTTTTTATTGAAATTTTATCGTTTCTAGTGAAGTTTTATCATTTTTTAGTGAAATTTTTATCGTTTTTAGTGAAATAATTTTGCTTTTTAGTGAAACTTTATTGATTTTTAGTGAAAATTTACCGCTTTTATTGAAATTTTATCGTTTCTAGTGAAGTTTTATCGTTTTTTAGTGAAATTTTTATCGTTTTTTAGTGAAATATTTTTGCTTTTTAGTGAAACTTTATCGGTTTTTAGTAAAAATTTACCGTTTTTATTGAAATTTTATTGCTTTTTAGTGCAATGCTATTTTTTTAAATTAGCAAAATTTAATCATTTTGTTTAAGCCAAAGTTTGTATTGATTAATTTCAATACAGTACAGTAGTTTGATAATTCGCCCAATAATAATAATAATAATAATAATATTAATAAATTATTGTTTGTGTCTCTTGATGCGCCAAAAGGTTGGGATTCCTAACACATAACGCGCCATAATTTTATTTTTTCTTCTCCCGCCACAACGTACCATTTGTTTTTTTCTCTCTCTCCACGTACACGCTTATTTATTATTTATTTATTTTTATTATTTGTTTACGTTTTGATTTAGAGGTTGAGTGAATAAAAACGCGATAAATAATGTTCCTTTTCTTTCTTCATATCAATGGGAAATAAATGGTCGCCAGGGGGCGCAACTTCACTCCACATAAATCCAATTTCCTATCGGAATTCAATCGCCATTCATTCCCTCCCCCCTCCCTTCTTCCCCCCCCCCCCTCCCGCCATTTTCTTTAATAAAAAAAGGTTCGAAAATAATTTTAGTGGATTTTGTTTGCCAATAAAAGAGGCATTAATTTATTTCCGGTTGCTCTTTTAAACATATTCACTCTTATTTTTCGTTGTGAATCAGAAGAAGAATTTTCCATCTGCGAGCGCCTAATTGAGTTGGAAGAGGTAAAGAGGGGGAGGGGCTTGAAGGTGTATGGTGGATCAGGAGTAAAAAATTTTCAAAAAAAATTTTCAAAAAAAAATTTTAAATAAAAAAATTTTCAAAAAAAAAATTTTCAAAAAAAAAAAATTTTCAAAAAAAAAATTTTCAAAAAAAAAATTTTCAAAAAAAAAATTTTCAAAAAAAAATTAAAAAAAAAAAAAATTTCAAAAAAAAATTTTCAAAAAAAAATTTTCAAAAATAAAAAAAATGCTTCAAAATTTCAAAAAAAAAAAATTACGTTTGGTTGAGCCTCCTGGGCCACCGTAGAGGTGTGAGGGAGAGAGATGAGATTTTTGATCAGATACAACTAAATTAATAAAGAAGCACGTGCGAAATTAATGTGCAACACACGCGTGAAAAGTGTACATCCGGTAGCTCAAACACCGCGTGTTTGTTTATATACGAGTTTTGAATGTATTTGTTAACAGTAAATAATTGTGTGTTTTCTTTTTGTTCCGTTCGTTAGGGTTGAGTGAGCATTTTGAATGACGTTTAACGATTACATTTAAAGCTTTAAGTTGATAAGAGTTTAATGGGAATTTTGTTTTAGTATTAAGTACCTCCTCCTCATCTGTTGTTTATCGAATGGTTTACAAGCGCTTAGCCCTTAGTTAAGTTAGTTACGTCTACGAGTAGAGAAAAGAGCTGTTTAATGCGTGTGTTTCGAACGCATTTGAGTGATATTAAGTGACACTTTTTTTATTATCTCCCTACACCTTTTATTTCGAATGCTTAGAAGGGTTTTATATCAAACACTTATTCCCTAACACAATTTATTATTATTATTTTTTTTGTTATATTAAATATTTAAATCAGTTGATCGAAGGTTGAAAACAGAGTTTACAGAGTTTCGCTGTCGAACGCTTTTGCTCTTTATTAGTGAGGCTTTTTTTGCACGCGAGATTATGATACTTTAGTGAGGGTTTTATGACAGTTTAGTGATGGAGTTTATATCAGTTTAGTCGAGGTTTTACAACAGTTTAGTGAATGTTTAATGACAGTTTAGTGAGAATTTTTCTCCGTGTTGTTCATGATTTTTGGTTAGCGGTTAATTTAGTTCATTTATCCGGTATTTATTAATGACTTAAAAACTACTAGAATGACTTAGTAAGTGTCTGCACTTGTCTAGTAAGTATTACTAAGAGTTTAGTGAGTGTTTAATCAAGTTTAGTTGGGCTCAATAAGAAACTGAATTAAGAGTTTAAACGCGTTTTCTTTTGATTTCGAGTGAAGGGTTTTTCTCGCTTGTTTTTTTATTGTTTAGTGGGGGGCAGGATTATGATGAGTTTAGTAAGAGTTTTATATGACTTTAGCGATTGTTTTATGATTAGTGTTGAGTGATTTTGTTTGGGTGTTAAGCGGTTGTTTACGCTTGATTAGTGTATCTCATCCATCTAAATTCGACATCCCTCGCTTAAAATCGCTTTTGTGACCTCTGTAAAATCCGCTTTGTGGTCCTCACCTTACAGCAGCAGCAGCAGGGTTCTAGGGGGGTGCGGGGGGTGTATGAGGTAGAAGGGTGGGGGCCGGGGGAGAAGTAGAGGTGACGGAGGTTTTATTGATTCTGAATGAGCGAATTTGTGAGGGAAGAAAAGCCTACTGTGTGTGTTCTCGGAATAATGTTTCCCTTACTATTAGTCGCGAGTGGATTAGCTCTGACCCCGCCCACTCTTACACCTAAGCCCCACCCCCCGAAGCGCGCTAATTACTCCTGGCGCCCCTCCCTCCCTCCCCTCCCCCCATCGACTCTCCTTTTAGTCTTCTCGCGCCCCGGAACCCATTCGCCGGGGAGGGATTAACGTAACGATTATTTCGATTCTTAAATTGGGAAGGAAGATTGAGGCCAATGCGCATGCGTGAGGAGTGGGGATGATTTATGGCTACTCTCTTCCTGTTTCCAAATCACTTCCGTCGGAGAAAAATGTGGGTTTTTTTTTTTTTTTTTTTGCAAAATTTGCTGAAAATTAAATGGCGGCAAAAAAAAAAGGATTCACAACGAAAAACGATTTACCATAAGAAATCATAGAAATATCTTAAGATGCGTTCTAAAGCATTGTTTAAATTTGCATCGGCGATAATGGGTTTGTTTTGTATTGTTTCGAGATGTAGTTTGGTATTGGCGCCCGAAACATGTTTTCAACCGCAGTAAATGAAGTAGACGAAAGAGAGAGAGAGAGAGAGAGAAGGGTTTTTGCATGTGGCTATAACATAAAAAGAGCGTTTTTTGGTTTAACGTCCGCCGCCATTTTGTTTCGTTCCCCGCGCCGCTGCTGCTGCTGCTGCTCACAAATTGAATGGAAATTGAAAATTTGTAACTGCTTTTACGAGCTCTGCTTCTAATAAAATTGGAAATCGGCTCCTCTAAAACTGTATTTAACTCTCTCTCTCTCCCACTCCATCACTCCCTCCATCACTCCCATTGTTACTTTACGTTTGCTTCTACGTCACTCCGTCGAACGCATCGCAAATTAATATCGGAAATCAATTATTATTTTCTCAAGCGTTTTCTCTCTCTCTTCCTCTCCCTCCTCTAACAACCAACCCCCTTACATAGGCGTTACGCTAGGTTACGTTACGTGATGGAAAGTGATCGGATGTGACGTGCGTTTCTCCCTTCCCCGCGTAAACGGCGTTTGTGTATCTTTCTCTTGGCCTGGTTTTGTGACGTCATCGGCACGTTTTGTGACGCCAGTGGCTCGCACAATCAACTCATGGCTTCTATGTCGAGGTTTGGTGACGCTACTTTTGGTGACGTTATTTTTACTAGTTGGATGGTTTATATGACCTCGTCGGCACTTTTAGTGACGTCATTGGTATTTTTGTGACGTTTTTGACATTTTTTGCTACATAATTGGCACTTTTTGTGACCTCATCGGCACTTTTTGTGACATCATTGGCACTTTTTGTGACATCATCGGCACTTTTTGCTTTATAATTGGCACTTTTTGTGACATCATCGGCACTTTTTGTGACGTCATTCTTATTTTGATGACGTTGTTGGCACTTTTTGTGACATCATCGGCACTTTTTGTGACATCATCGGCACTTTTTGTCACGTCATTCTTATTTTGATGACGTTGTTGGCACTTATATGGCGTCATTGGCACTTTTTGTGACGTCATTGGTATTTTTGTGACGTTTTTGGCACTTTTTGCTACATAATTGGCCCTTTTTGTGACATCATTGGCACTTTTTTTTGACGTCATTGGCACTTATATGGCGTCATTGGCACTTTTTCTGACATCAGCGTTGCTCTATAGATGACGTCAGCCTGTCCGGGGATGTCAATGGCTTCCTCGTGCAACGCTTGCGGCCATATTAGTAGTACAGTATAACGTTTATAAGTTTATTTTGTGACGTCATTGGCTTTAAAATTGTATATCTCTTTTATGAGCTAAGAGACCTTCACTTCGTTTTATGCACTAAAAGCACTCTTTGAGCCCGCTTTCATGCGCTAAAACGCCTACAGAATTGACAAGCAGCAACAGCAGCCATTAAAAGTAAAAGCCATGATTTTCCTCCGCATTCGAAATGGTACTTAATGACTTTTATCATGTAAAACGCGTAGACCGAGGGAGGAGGGTGTAAAGCGAGTGCTAATTATTTGTAAACACCAAAATTTTTTTTTTATAATTTTTTTTTTTTTAGTTTAGCGAAAATTTTAATTAAATTTTGTAAAATCCGAAATCTATTGAAGAGATCTAAGTGGGCGTAACGGGTGGTTTCCGTAGTGGGTGGGGGTTGATATTTATCTTCAAAGAAGGAGGGAGCAGCAGAGGAAACGTTTTGCATAAATATTCTCAAAATCCGAAATCTTGTCAACATTAATGAGACGTAATGCGCATGCGTATTAGCGTCACTTTCGATTAAACATCTCCGTGATTTATATGCTGGCTGACGTCACGCCACGTTTATCTCGCCTCTCGTATAACGAGTTAAGAAAATTTAACGTTTTTTTTTAACGCGAAATTCCTTATAATTCTACAGGGTGTCCTTAAAAAAATCACACCCAATTTTTTCCGGGTGCACTTTTTTTCCGGACACCGTGTAATTAATACAACATTAAAAAAACATATATATATTTTTATTAGTACATTTTTTTTTTGCAAAATCATTGGCGAGTAATAGTTTTTCTCCGCCGTCGAAACTAATTTTCTCGCGTAAAACGAGGTCCAAAAAAAGAAAAAAAACCACGAAAAATAATGATTAGCTAAGGTTGTGGTGTGGCAGACGGATGGAGATTAGTCGTGACTTTGACTTTTTCCTAACTAAGCGCTGTATTTAATCGGCGGCGGCAGTGTTGCCAGCCACCATCTCTCGTCACCCGGCAACGCACGAAATTAATTGATCAAGTCTTTTTGTTTTATCTTTTTCAACTTTAATAAAAAAAAATATATATATAAACTTCGTATATATTTTTTTCGAGAAAATTTAACGTGTGAAAATCTTAATTTCCGTAATAAATTCGAAACCGGAAGTTAAGAAAACTGAGCGTAAAAAAATGTATATTATTATGCGTTAACGACCTCTGTTTCCTCTGTTTTTTTTCCCCCTTATAGAAAATCATACGGTACTTTAAAAAAATATTTAATTACTTTTCACACTTATACGAAGTCTTTTAAAAACCGGAAACGTTTTTTTATCCGGTATCTGCGGGGGTGGTTTTTATCGACGGAAGAGCATAAAATTAAACGTTGAAAGACTCTTGCGTCACGAAAAAATAATATTATTCAAAGCGGAATTTCCATATTTAAATGTAAACACGTAAATTATTATTCCACACGCTATTTTCCTTACCGTAAAAAGAAAAAAAATAAAAAAAATGGTGGAAATAGGGTAATAAAAATTTTTCGTAAGTGGACGTTTTTCCCCCCTTCTTCACTTCAATAAGGCGTGAAAATATTGAACGGAAGTGACGGAAAGTCCTTCTTCCATTAGTATTCTGTCTGCGCAATGTCTACAATCATAATCAAAAAAAAAAAAAAGTCTCTTACGATTTCTCATAGAACTCGCTTACAAATTGTCGGGAGTTTTATTTTTAATGGTTAAGCCAACCCTTCGTTTTTGCAAAACCGGAAGTGATAATTTAGCGGAAGTGATGAAAAACGGGTATTTTGATAAAAACAAATGTCGTTTCCTAGCGAAAATTTTTTGTAAGTCTAAATAAAGTCTCTTACGATTCCTCATTGAGCTTGCTTACAAATGGTTGAAAATTTTATTTTTTTGATAGTTTACTTCCCCCTCCCCCCTCTAGCAAAAAACCGGAAGTGATAGCGTAGCGGATGTAACATAAAGCCGTTCACTGTTTATTCTGATAAAACAATTAACGAAAAAAGTTTGCGGTCTAAATAAAGTCTCTAACAATATCTCATTGAATTCGGCTGGAAATCGTAGGGAATCACAAAAATCCGGAAAAGTGTGAAAACTTAACAGAAAATGAATGTAAAAGCTGTATGTTCGCGCTTTATAATAATTATCTACGAAAAATATTAATAACGGTTTAACCCAGCGAAAACGGTTAGTTGACAAAATAAAGTCTCCTACGATATCTTATTGAACGAGGCTGAAAATCGTCGCGAGTTTAGCTTTCAATTACATTAAATCTAATCGCGTTGTTATTTAATCGGTTAAATAGAGAGTGGTCTTACCTTGAAGGTTTGATCCGCGTATCCCGGAGCGATACCCAGCACGGGTATCCCGGCGTATCCCCCGACGGTGACAGCGGCTAAGGTGGGGCCTTGTCCGCCCACGCTCACGATGGCGCTCACGTTGCCCGCATCCAGGGCTTTGCATAAATCCCGCACCGTGCCGGGCGAGTGGTAGTCGTCCACCAGCAAAGGTACAGCCACCAGCTGGAACCCACCACCGCCACCACCACTCCCTCCTCTGCTTTTCCCACTCCCACCACCGCCGCCGCCTTTTCCGCTTCCGCTTCCTCCAGCGCCATAGTCGGCGTTCACTTCGTTGATGGCTTTCTGCAAAATCTTTAGCAGCGGCTGTTTGCCCTGTTCCTCCAACAACACGATCACGTGCAACGTCTGCAGGTAACCACCACCACCTCTGGGGGAGGTAAGGGCCTGAGGAGGGCCGAAGGGTGGTGGTGGGAGCTGGTCGCTGGTGGTCACTGGGTGGAGGAAGAGCGTATTCCACAGGAGGAGTAGAAGGAGGGTGGCTGCGGGCGGAACAAGCCTGCTGCTGCTGCTGGCCATCAACGCACCTGGACATGGAGACACATAAGACAAAAGCTCTCACTCCGCTGCTGTGGCTACTGCTGCCTGCATTTCCTTATTCACTCGACCGATTAATCCAACCGATTCATTTGATTGATTATTCTAATCCACACACACACAAACACACGAACCGCGCGAGAATAAATTAAAAAATTAAAAGTAAAAAAAAAATAAATTCCGCGCGTTGAGATTTTTTTAATTGTTGTTGTTGGTTTTTTTTTTGTTGTTGCGAAAAAGCGAAATGGTGGAAATCTTATGGTATTACATTTTGGAGTAGAGAGAGAGAGAGAGACCAGCGGACGCGTTGGAGCAGGAAGAGCGCGTGCGTGGTTTTGGCGCCAAATGAGCGAGCGCTACCACTCTTCTACTCGCTCTCATTCACTCTCTCTCTCTCGCTCACTCGCTCGCTCCACACGCAACTGACTGGCAACACTGCTGCTGCACCCGACGACGACAGCAGCCAACACCGACGCAAACGTCACGCGACTCCGCCTACTCGCGCGATGACGTTTCGGAGCGGAACGCGGATGGCTTTCTCAACGTTTTTTTGCTGGCGTGACAAATTGGGGGACGTTTAGTCAGAGATGGATGGAGGGAGGTGGGGAAGGTTGGGATTAATTATTATTATTTTATTTGGAAATTCATGTTTATGGACAGTTGTTATAGCACAGTACTGTACATAAACTTTGAATTTAGATTTTTTTATGGTTATTTTTTATATTTTTTTGTTTTGTTTAAAAGAACGATTACATAATTTTTTGTTTACTGAATCTTTATACTGTATGGTCCTATACCCTCTCAATAAAAAATCTTCCATTTTAAGTACCAAATCTTTGATTTCAAGTAGCGAATTTTCCATTTCAAGTAGTGAATCTTAGAGTTTCAAGTAATAAATCTTCTATTACAAGTTGTAAATCTTCCATTTCATGTGGTAAATTTTCCATTTCATGCAGTAAATTTTCCATTTCATGCAGTAAATTTTGAATTTCAAGGACCATTAGTAAATCTTCCATTTCATGCAGTAAATCTAGAATTTCATGCAGTAAATTTTGAATTTCAACGACCATTAGTAAATCTTCCATTTCAAGTTGTAAATCTTCCATTTTAAGTTGTAAATCTTTCATTTCAAGTTGTAAATCTTTTATTTCATTTAGTAAATCTTCTATTTCAAGCAATAAATCTTCTATTTTACGTTGTAAATCTTTTATTTCATTCAGTAAATCTTTCATTTCATTAAGTAAATCTTTCATTTTATTCAGTAAATCTTTTATTTCATTCAGTAAATCTTTCATTTCATTCAGTAAAGCTTTCATTTTATTCAGTAAATCTTTCATTTTATTCAGTAAATCTTTCATTTTATTCAGTAAATCTTTCATTTCATTCAGTAAATCTTTTATTTCATTCAGTAAATCTTTCAATTTATTCAGTAAATCTTTTATTTTATTCATTAAATCTTCTATTTCAAGTAATAAATCTTCTATTTAAAGTAATAAATCTTCTATTTCAAGTTGTAAATCTTCTATTTCAAGTTGTAAATCTTCTATTTCAAGTTGTAAATCTTCTATTTTATGCAGTAAATCTAGAATTTCATGCAGTAAATCTTGAATTTTAAGTACCGATAGTAAATCTTCTATTTCAAGTAGTAAATTTTCCATTTCAAGTAGTAAATCTTTCATTTCAAGCACTAAATCTTTCATTTAAAACACCAGATCTTCCAATTAAAATACGATACTAAATCTTTCATTTCAAGTAACAAATCTTCAATTAAATTTCCAAAAATGTTCCATTTCAAAATACTTAAATCTTCCATTTTGACCGCGTTGCTTTCATTCAATGTACCCCATGTTATCGACATCGATTTTTGAATAGTACTTGTACTAAAATCTCAAATTTAAGTACATTTATCATTGAACGATACCAAAAACAAGTATTAAAAATCTCCTATTTATTTACCTAAAATATTTTATTTATTAAAAATTAAAAAAAAATAAAAAAAAAACTCAAATTAATAATGATTAAAAAATCTTAATTTCCTTCATATCACAATATTATTATTATTATTATTACGGTATATGATAATTTGGGGAGAGTAAATAATTAGCGTCAATATGAAAACCCTAGTACAAGTATACAGTAATTAAAAAATATAAGGGCCAAAAAATAAAAAAAAAATCCTCAATTAAAATGTGAGCTAAGTAGCGTTAAATTCTCGTAATAATTAAGCTTCCCGTTAATAATTATCTCGCCTTTAATTAAAATTCTTCCTCCTCCTCACATCTACGTATATCCGGGAAGAGATGGAAAGCCAGAGTGATGGAGAGAGAGAGCTTAGGCTTATCTTTTAGGTTATATACGTTACGAGCGGATTTATTATTTATACGAGAGGGTTTTTAAATCCAAACCCCGAGCTAATAATACGCGCGCGCCCGTGTCTACTACGGTGTGTAAACGCCGAGCGAGAATATTATGCACTTTAAATAAATAGTTTCTCAAGCGCACGTGCGGCGTGCCATCTCACAACGATGACGTATTTCAAAATTATTTTTTTTTAAAATTAAAATTTCATAAATAAGAGAGAATTTTTATTAGCGCATATTACATTAAAAAATGGAGATTTTTCTTATTAGTTTTAAAGGAAATTTTTTTTTTTATTATCGACTTAACGTATTTTATTTAACCAACAATTTTTATCACCCGAAAAACGTAAACTAAAAACTCTTTAAAAAAAAAAATTTACGACGCGCGCACTTAAAAATATGCTCAATTATGACGCATTCGCACTTTCATCAAAATATTCACGCAAAAATATTACTTTTTATTGCTATTTTTTTTTTTGTTAAAATAAATAAATAAAAAATAAGATGAGGAATGAAAAATTTAAAAAAAGAGGGGTACGATATAAAAATAAGTTTGGCGCGAAGAAAAATGGGCGCAGATGGCGATGACGTAATGATTGATGAAGACGGCACCGGAAGTAGATTTAAATACGCCTCTTCCAATCGACCGATACAATGAAACTTCCGCCTTCTCCTCCCCCAAAAACATTTGACTTTCAAATTCTCTCCCCTTTCATTCATTTTCCCCGCTTTATTCATCTTCTTCTCTTTTAGCATCACTCTGCCTCTCACTCTATCAGCATCTTTCTGACTCTCTCTCTCTTTACAATTTTCGTTTTTTTTTTTTTTAAAAAGAAAAAAAAAATACGATTAATTAAATGATGATGAAAAAGAACAAGCGGAAGTTGAAAGATGAAAAAAAAGAAAAGTCTTCACCCTGATTCATTACGGTTTTAATTGTTCCCATAGAAAAGTGATAGGGAAGATGATTTTGAGGAGATTCAAAGCATGATTTCCTCATATTTTTTTGTGTTTTGTTTTTATTGGGGAGCGCGTTGTACGAGGTCGCGTCGTGATTTGTTTTAAGCGAAGAAGATTGTCGGATTTTTTTTTTTTTTTTTTTTGATTCTGTTAGGTATGAAATAAATAAATGAATGTTGGGTGTGCGGAGGTTTGGGTTGGTTTGTGTTTACCGAGACGACATCTCCGTAGCGCTGTGTTTACATAGTTTGGTTAGAGATGAATCGATCGTCTACTCAACTCAAATCATCAAACTTTAAGTAGTTTGTCGCGCAAGGAGTTCAACTCAAAAAGGTCACGAACTTTTGAATTATGTTGCCGAAGAGTGAAACGAAGGATTATTGACTGAAAATGAAATATTTTATTTACTAAAACTGGAAACCAATAAAGGGCTATACTTTTTTAAAAAAAAAAATTTGGGGAAAGAAAATTTTAAACTTAAAAAATTAAGGACATGAAAATTTAAAAAAACATTAAATAAATTTAAATTAAAAAAATTTATGAAAAAATAAGTATTTTTAGAAAACTTAATTTTTTCTTAAAATTTTAAAAAATTTATTATTTTATTTTCACTAAAAAAAATGAATAAAAAATAAAAATAAAATGAATAAAAAATAAAAAAAAATGAATGAAAAATAAAAATAAAATGAATAAAAAATAAAAAAAATGAATGAAAAATAAAAATAAAATGAATAAAAAATAAAAAAAATGAATGAAAAATAAAAAAAAAAATAAATAAAAAATAAAAAAAAAATTAAGGATTGAAAAACTTAAAAAAAATATAAAAATGTTAGAAAATTTATTATTTTATTTTCACTGATAAAAAAAAAATGCATGAAAAAAAATGCATTAAAATAATAATAAAAAAATATTGTAAGGGCAAAGTAAAAAAAACAAAAAATTTTTTTTTTTTGGAAACCAAATTTAGTTTATTAAGAAAAATATAATAATAAATAAATAAAATTTTTAATAGTAAAACATTATTTTAGTAAAATTATTAAATTTTCAATTGAAAAATAAAAGTTAAAAAAATCCCCAAAATTTTGTGTAATTTGCTTTCATTTACTTTATTCATTTATTTCTCTGTGAGGGTACGACATTCCCCACCTCCTACCCCCCCTCCCCTCCCTCTCTCCTTCACTATGTACTTCCCTGGAGGGGAATGCACCGCCGAGACAAACGTTGACTTTGACGTCTTCTCCATCCCCATCACTCTGCCCGCACTAACGCCCTATCTTCTATTCCTCTTTCAACTTTAATTTATTGTGTTGCGGATCAGCTATGTATCGTTCAACTTTTATACCGCCACTTCCGGTTTCATTTATATCCAGCGAACCAATTCCGCGGTCTGCGCCATGACGTCACCTATACGCATCTTCATGACGTCATTACATTCACACTTCATCTCTCACTGTCATTTTTCAATGAGGGGCCAAGGGGGGAAAAAAAGGATTCAAAGTGCAAAGTTTTATGCGGGGGGACTAATTTAAGGGATTCAAAACGAATTCCTTATTATTTTAATAAATATTTCGTTTGTTTGAGTTAAGATTCGTGTTATTTTTCGAACGTCCCTCGTTTGAAGAAGAAGGATAGATGATGGATAGCAATTTAGAACATGTTCATTCTCATTGACCATCGTTGTCTTTTTTTTTTTTTTTTGAAACTAAAACGAAGACAAATAACACGGAATTTTTTTTTTTTATTGTTGTCGGTTGGTTGAAATATGTGATGGCGGAGAATGCAGAAGATGAGAAAAAAGAGAGAGATGAAAATTGTATTTTCTTTCAACACGTCACGTGACACATTCTTAGATAAAAAGCTTTTTCTATTTTTATTTTATATATATTTTTCTTGTGTACTGTATATGCGCGTGAGTGTAAAAAAAACGATGAAGGAGGAGGAGGAGAAAAAAAAAGAGAGAGAGTTTGATTCGATTGAAAATGGGCAAATAATTTGATAGATTAGAAAAAGCGCATTTTTATATTTAGGAAAAAAATTTGATCGAAAATGTCAAAAGCTACGTTTTCGTTTTTTTTTTCATTTTCATTTTACACATTTATATATATATATATATTTTTTTACATCGATTTACGAGCACTCGATATACGAATTATCCAATTGACCGAATATAATATTATTTCGAGTGAAAATGATAAAAATTTTGATATAAAATTTAAAGCTATACATTAATTTTTTTTAGGGTAAATTAAATAAGAAAAACAAAAAAAATTTAGTTTTGTAATTATTTTTTTTTAAAAAAAAATGTTGATTAACTTGGATATAACGTTATTTTAATTAGGTAAATTAAATAGAAAAAAACATTTTTTTGTTATTATTTTTTTTAAAAAAAATTATTTCATTAACTTGAACATAACGTCATTTTACGATAACTTAAATGAAAAAAAATATTAATTTTGTAACATTTTTATTATTTAAAACAATTTAATAAACTTGGATATAACGTCATTATTTTTTAGAAAATTAATAAACTTTGATTTAACGTCATTATTTTTTGTTTTCACAAAAATTAATTAACTTTGATATAACGTCATTATATTTTTTTACAAAAATTAAATGACTTGTATATAACGTCATTATTTTTTATAAAAATAATAAATTTTGATATAACGTCATTATTTTTTATAAAAATAATAAACTTTGATATAACGTCATTATTTTTTAGAAAAATAATAAACTTTGATATAACGTCATTATTTTTTATAAAAATAATAAACTTTGATATAACGTCATTATTTTTTATAAAAATAATAAACTTTGATATAACGTCATTATTTTTTGTTTTTACAAAAATTACTTAACTTGGTTATAACGTCATTTTTCGTGAGTTTCGTAACAATCATTATTATGTACTCGGCTATACCGGTAACGTTTTTTTTGAAAATCGGATATAACGACATAAAAATGAATGCTCGGTTCCTTCGGTGTTTTCAACGTGTAAAATTGAAGAGGAAAAAAAAAGCTATTAAATAAATTCTATTAAATCGAATGAATTTTTTGGTTCGCATATGAGAGTTGTATAGCTTCGTAAATCGAGGGGTTTGGAAGTGAGTAAGAACCAAAAAAAAAAAGTAGATTACGAATGCAAGTGTCTATTGTGTTCTTCCACGTTCAATTCGAAAGCCATTTTCCATCGTTTAACTTTCGTTTCAACAATGCATCCGCCGCTCCTTAAACCTCGTCGTCTACGGTAGCCACAACACGTGATATAAGCAACTGAGATTAACTTAAAATGAGATTTAATTAAACTTAAGTTGAACAGTCATAGTTTTAATGCGCTTTCTCTCTCTGTCTCTGCGGGTAAAGAGAGATGTGAGTAGTGTGAAAAGACACGAAACAGAAACCGCAGAATGTAAATAATAAGAATGGAAAAAGCTCGAGTTTTTATTGTTGGCCGTAAAAATAAACGTCATCTTAAAAAGGTAAAAAGGAATTTTCACGTGGAAATAAGTTATTTAGGTGCAGAAGGAAAATGCCGCTTCCTTCATTTTGGGAACCTTGCTTATACACGGTGTGCCATTAAAAATAATGACACCGCTTCACCGCTAAGTAGATGCTTAGTGTATAAGTGGGAACCACGTACATTTGGTTGCTCACAGCTTTGGTCCTTCAAGTGAATTTTCAAAGCAACAAAAACAGAGGCCCTAAATACTAAGAGTGGCAGTAAGAGTACAATATAGAGTGCAGTAAAGTTTTGGGGACCCTAGTTTTGGGTCCTTATAAACATTAATTTATGTTCTAAAAACATTAATTTAAGTTCTAAAAACATTTATTTAAGTTCTAAAAACATTTATTTAAGTTCTAAAAACATTTATTTAAGTTCTAAAAACATTTATTTAGGTTCTAAAAACATTTATTTAAGTTCTAAAAACATTTATTTAAGTTCTAAAAACATTATTTCAAGTTCTAAAAACATTAATTCAAGTTCTAAAAACATTAATTTTGCCTCGAGAACTCAAATATTTTAAAATTTTAGTATGTTTTCGCCATAGACAACCGTTGAGAAAATGGTGTACATGAACATAGGGTTCCAGAACTGTTCCTAAGAGTTGTGGAGACTCGTGTTATTGATGAGTATAGCTTCTATAAGAATCCACATTGAATCTGCCAACATTGGTTTTGAATCTCTATTGGAAAAAAAAAAACACAAAAGATTTATTAAAACAGTTTCATTATATATTTATGCCACACCGTGTAATTGGTGTTGTTCGGTTTGTTAAGTCATATCAACGTTTTAAATATACGTAATTAACAAGGGGAGGAGGATTGAGGTGAGAGAGAGATGAATTTATGATTACGCATGCGCGTGACAGTTTGTTGATCTAATTTTTTTTTTAAAAATTTAAATTTAAAATAACCCAAAAGTCAAAGTTTGTTTACAGAAAATTTAATTTTCATTTACGTCTCGTTTTCTGTTGATTTTAGCCATCGGTTTGTATCAGTTTAAATAACAATTTCATTTCCCTTAAATCAAGTTTAAAAATCGGGTTTAATTTTGTTTGCTTTTTTTTCTTCTTTTAAAATCGATTTTCTCAAGAGTTTCCCCCCCTCCCCCAACATCCTCTATTCGTTAATTAGCAAACAGTTAATAATGGTGGTGGGCGCGAACGTAATTTTGGCTCATTGAGCCCGTTCAATTAATTAGGTTTACTGAAACTCCTCTCGCTTTAACGAAAACTACACATTTCTTTAAGTTCCGCGCCAGGCGAAAACATTGATTTTTTTAAAAAGGTTCTAATTTCCGTTCGGTTTTGTTTTTCTAAAATACTGCGATTTGAAAATTGTCCTTGTAATCGGGGAAGATCAACTTCCTCCATTTCGGTTGCTTTAATTTCCTGTCTCCCCCCCTACCCCCCTCTCTACCATCATACACCTCACCACCCACCTCATTTAGCACAATGAGGGCGTTCGTCTGGAAAAACAAATCTCGGATTCCTTTACGTATTATTTACCTCGGAGAACCCCCCTTCCCCTCCTCTCCCCTCCCCATAACAATAGTATGGAATGTTCAAACGATCATCACACGGCTCATCTTCTTCTTCTTCTTCTATTAGCATCCAGCTGCCAGCTTAGCGAACAAACTTAGCGGAGAGATAAGAAAACGGTAAATCGGAGTTTCTTAAATCTTAAGATTTAAGAGTCGCTCATCGTAGCTACACCTAGAAATGTGAGTTAAAGGTGCACCGGAAGTAGAATTAGCCTTAAAACATGAGTCATTTCCGTCGCTATTTTTAACCCGAATTATTGATTGCTGTTTGTGCGTTATCAATCGAATTAGCGCAATAAGTGAATCTCACATCATTGAGTTCACGTGTAATCGCGAGGTGACTCCCCACTCCCGGAGGTGGGCCATTCTCTATTGAGAGAGAGAGAGGGTGGGATGATTGACAGGTGGGTGGGGTTTGAGGGTTCATTCAACTCCCATCGATATCGTGTGACGGACATTGAGCACGCGCTCTGCCTCTTCAACCTCCACCATCACGGTATTTATTAGCGTTAGACACGGGCTGCTTTCATCTAAACACCTATGTTCATTAAGCTGATTTAAAAAAACCGGAAGTGGTCATTCGAGATCGGGTGACTTTAGTTAAACTGATAGGCCCAAAGACGCAAAATATCTTTTAAGGTGGTAAAAATTGAGTACACGGTGTCCGGAAAAAAAAAGGGCACCTAACTGAATTACTCTCGTAGAATTAAATTTCTTTTGTAATATTGTAAATATGTAATACCGGAAGTGGATATTTTAAACACAGAATAGAACAATTCAATGTAAAAGTTTTTCTATTCAGTTGGGTGCACTTATTTTTCCGGACACTGTGTAGAGATATACATTTTTTAAAAACAAAAGATGCAAAACGGGCTTTTAGACTGTTATTTATTTATTTCGATTATACTAATTTTTTTTTTTACTTTTCTTCACAACTTTTCCACAATTTAATTTATGTTTTCTCCATCTCTCCCATTCCCAGTCGTCGAGTGAGAGCGAGAGATAGTTTGTGCATGGAAATTGTTGGTTTGTCCCTAAAAAAGAAGAAGGAAGAAAGATTTGTGTGAGATTGGCGCGTCGAGGACATTCGAGCGTTGACGTCAAAGATGAGGCGGGCAGAGGAAGGGGCATGGCGGTGGTAAATGAATTGACGCTGGCGTAGACAGACGCGACTTATGTCGAGATCAACTCCTTCCTCTCCCATCGTCAACCCCCTTCAAAAAAAACCCCTTCTCTGGTTTTGGGGTTAAAAACATTCGTTTTTCCGAATGTTATGTTGCGCGACAAAATGTCAATAAATGTAATGGGTATTTTTTTTTTTTTTTTTTCACGGGAACAGACCCATATTCTTATTATTACCATTGGCACATCACCCCGATAGGGAGCGCTTTTTCATTCCTAGAGATTTATGCCGCGTGAATTACACGCGTTTTTTTTTTTTTTTATTTAAATATAAGTGATGTATTTTTTGTTATTTATGGCGGAAATAGAAACTGGTGATCGATCAAATAATCGTTTCTATTCGAGCAGAATTTCAAACGAAGATTTTTTATTCTTATTATTTTTTTTAATGTTAATTAACTTAGGATAATTTTTTTTTTCTTTTCTAAGATTAGAAAATTAATGTTTTTCTTATTATTTTTTTTTTTTAGTACTTGTGTATTTTAATATTCGTATCACGTAATATATTATAATAGTGGTTCATAAAATTACTTTTATCGATTGTAGACATCAAAAAGGGGGGGAAAAAACCTAGTTATATAAATTTATTTGAACTACCCTCATTTAATATGGTTGGTGGGTAATAAGAGGAGGTGGAATCAGAAATTATTCGGATTCATATTTTAAAAACATGCTTTTTTTAAAAAAAATTTTTTTTAATAATTCACTTTTTCGTTCTTAAAAATTAGTTTGAATTCTAAAAAATGACTTTAGTTCTGAAAAGTGGTTTAAATATTTAAAAATTACGTAGCTTTACTTTTTTGAACTACCCTCATTTAACAATGGTATTGGGTAGGTAAATGGAGGTGGAATCCAAAATTAAGCGGATTTAAATTTTAAAAACAATTTTTAACTACTGTACCTTAAAAATGGCTTCAAAATTGTTTCTTGTTTGAACCGCGCATGCGTAAGAAAATTTTGTTTTATCGCTATGATTTTCGTAGAAAAGGTTTCCCAAAATTTTTTTTTGGAAAACCAAAAACAAAAAGAATAATAATAATAATAAAAAAAAAGATGTCAACTATCTCATAAAAATATTCCAAGATTTATTATTTTTTGAAGTTAGTCGGACATTTATAACCTCGAAATCTTAAAAACTTTTTACTAGTAAAAACAATGCATTTTAAAACTAAATTTCTTATTTTTATTTTTTGGCTTTCGTATCCAAAAACCTAAAAAAAAGAGACAAAATTGAAATAAAATGTTTCTAAATTTTCTTTTACGACCCAAACTGATAAAATAAAACGCGCAGTTATTTTTATTCGTTTCGAGAGTTGTTGTTAAACGAGGGATGGGTAGTGGCTCCATTCGCCTCGGACCCCCTCAAAAAAAAAAAAAAAAAAAAAAAAAGATACTTAAATTCCAACGGCATTTTCATAGGACAAATAAAAGGCGGGGAACAAAGTAGTGTTGTTTTTTAATGCACAATAATTGTAAAACAATTGCGGTGTCTCCCCCTCGTATTACGCGGATTTCTATAACGCGTTATATCAAAAACTTCAATCGCGTTGTACGAGGGAAAGTGGGAGGTTTGTTTTGTTCGAAACCTCTCATCATGAATAAACAACCTACACTAAAGTATTTATTTTATTAGAATTTAGTTGAATTTTAATGGCTCTTAACTCTCTCTCCTTCTCCATCACTCTGGCTCCCTCTCTCTATCTTTCCTTCGCTCTTCACTTGACACAAACATCGTTTAGCGAAACAAGAATGCGACGACGACGATGATGGATCAATAGAGAGGGTCTCACGCCCACCATCTCTCTCTCCTAACATTCCATCTAATAATAATAATAATGGAGAAATGTCGGTACAACGAACTCTTTTAATACAATCGTAATAATGGGAGGCAAAATGCAAATTTAATCGTGAAACTCCCGAATGAGTTTATAGGCGTTTCCCTCTCAAGTACAACTTCGTTACAACGAACTTTCAATACGCGTACAATGTTATTGTTATTACTATTATTATATAGCTATAACGGTTAGATAGGTGTCACTGTAACGAAATGTACTAAAAACTGTGTTAAGCGATTTTCATAACAATTTTAATAGGAATTAAATTTTAGCGAAATGTTTCGTTTGACTGACTTCGTTGTTTTGACATTTTTCTCACTGCATTTAGTGTACATTTTTATTATTGACTGCTTCATTCATTTTTTCCCCTCTTTGTATCTATGGCTTTTTTTTTTTTTTTAAATAGCGTTTCTCAAAGTTTAGTTCCGCGTGCCGACATGAGAGTGTCAACAAACTTTTGTTTATTTTTTAACTAAAATTCTTTTTTTAAATTTGCGTTTAAAATTGCGTTGTTAAAGACTTTTTTTTTAATGCATTTTACATTCACTTTTCCAACATTTTTTTTTTGTAGACATAAAATTTCATCCAAATTTTTTGAGTAAAATTTGAATTTTTTTTTTTTTTTTTGGGAAGACAAAAAAATTCAATTTTTTAAGCAAAAAAAAATGTTTGTCATTTGTTTATTGGCTTTTAGCATTATTTCAGGCAACAAAAAGCGATAGTAGTGCGAGTAATTTGTTGTGTGGTTCTCTGGTATGTGTGTACCACTCAATTATTGTTATACCATAATAATAATAGTAATAATACCGTAATTGTATTTGTGTGTCGCGACGATGAAAAGGTTGGGAAAGAGCTAGGGTCTATCTTAATTCTATTTAATTGAATAGGGAAATGTTTGGGGGTACCCATTCCGTGCATTCTTTTGACGTTTGAAATGCATCTCTCTCTCTCTCTCTCTCTCTCTTCCTCCTCCTGTCATTTCAATACAGCAGTTTGGTTAATGAAATTTATTAACAGTTTGAAAACGGTCGGTTTATAATAATAATAAAAAAAAGGGGGAAAGGGCGAAGTGTAGGCTATAAGGGAGAGGGGGTGTTATTCAAGAGGAATCTGCATCTATATATATTATACAGGGTGTTTTATTTGATTACTCACGGGCGACATAATTTATTTAAAGGCATTCATTTTGGTATTATTTTATTTACAGAGGAAACCTCTACACCGGAAAACCTTCCAATAAAGACCACTTCTATTTCGAGAGACCACCTCAAAAAAGGATTTTTTCCCTTACGTTACTGCACCTCCCAAAGACGATCACCTCTACTGCGAGACCGTGACCACTCTCAGTTTTTAATGAAGGTAGGTTTCTAATTCTGGTTTCTGTACGGAGGTTTTAATTTATTAACTGAATCTAGGTTATCAAAAATTAAAAGAATTTTCTGTCTCCTAATCTGGTGGTGGCCGGGTCAAGGTGGCCGCGAAGTTGTGTTTTGTTTTTGCTCAACGGCTGACGTACACCAAAGGTCCAAAGGTCAACAAACTTTCTTTCTTTCGTCACCATTACCTTTCTCGTTTTCAAAGGGCGAAGTTGCCTTCGCTCCTGCTCTCGTGCTACGTATTTATTTACTGTTCAACAATCGGTCTTCTTTTTATATAACATTATTATCATCGTGTAAACTGCGAATGTGTTGTTCTCGGCTTTGCGGAAGACAATGGAAGAAATGTTGTGCTCGAAAATGCGTATTAGTATAAACGGCGATGGAGTAGACCTCGTGTTTCGTCCCTTCGCCATCTTTCTTTGGGCGGATAATCATCGTAGGGCCTAATAATGGGTGAGTGTCTACCAAATATTATTTCTAATTTATTTTAATTGAAATTCGTTCGTTTTAAGTATCGATAGGTTATAATAATTATGTTAATTATTATTACGGTACTGTATTGATATTTGTTAGACTTTGAGTTGAGGTATTTTAGAATTTTTATTCATTAGAAACATTAGGTTTTTTTTTTTGAGGGGGGAGTTATTATTTTGAAAGTTCAAAGTTAGGTGTGCATGTAATTTACTAATCGAATAAATTCAATTTAAAGTTTAATTTAATTTTTTCCCCCCTGTAAATAATGGAATTAGTGGATTTAATTGTCTGTTATTAATTTTATTTCTGTTACTTATTATTTTTATTTAAAATTTTTTTTTGATTGATTGATTGATTATATTGTTTTAAGATGCGCTGATATTAATACTGTACATACCGGTATTTTTTTTTGTTATTATTATTTTTTAAAATATTATTATTTAGTAACTATCTGTTATTGTTTTAAAGTTGATTATTTATTTTTTTACTTTGTTTTTCAAATTTGAGTATTTCCCGTTGTTTTTAATGGCATTATTTAATAATTATTTTTTGTTAATTAAAAAGCGAACAATTTCTAATGGCTTTTTTTTTTTTTTTTTTTATTTTTTTATAT